>CM062294.1:499337945-499399200 GCA_031216915.1 Pictodentalium vernedei | reverse complement strand
ATGTACAATTATTTTAAAAAGCACTAAAAATACATTCTATTGATGGACTTCCGAGTCCAAGTCGGGTGTACATTTTGCTTGTACTTCTTAACCCTTTTACTGCCACGCCCACTTTAACCATATATGGAGCTCTATGTACACCTGTATGCGAAGAAGTGTATTAAATTTTTATCACATACTTGAAGCTCTATCATCTGATTAATTGTTGGAAAGGGCTCTCTGAGCCCTTTCCAACAAGTAATCGGTTAGTAGGTTGATCTGCGCATACCAGAACCAGAATCGTCATAAAATAACTAAATGCTTTCCGTAGAATGTGATCTATCTCGGTAAAACTAGAGTACGTGGGTGTTTGTCTCAAATTCTCAAAAAACTTCTCAAACATAATTATCTAGCTTTGAAGCCCTCTGCAGAAAAAAAGACGCGTTTACGAGCACAAGGTAACTGCAAATACACATTTCTGGAAAACTGGTCTGGCATCAGACGGGTTTGCCGGTCCGCTTCTGCCACTCCGGGGATTTGCAAGCAACAGTATAGATGGACGAAAAACTACAACGTTGTTTTAATTGTTAATCCACCTCCCCAAACTTCCTAACAAGACTATCACAGTAGAAAAGCGCTGAACAATTAAAGGGACACAATTCATTGAAAATCTATCTTTCCTGGTATTTAGGATTGTGTAAGACGAGAACCGTCAATTATCTCGGGAACCAAATCATAATAGACCTCAAATGCATCCGAAATGGCAGCAAAACCTGATCGATTTGATATTTCTCAATTTACAATGGAGAGATAATATTCTTCCAGCATGAGATTTAAATTATTAACGAGATAATTAAACTCTCACTGACCGGATTAAACAATCGTCTGATGAGCAAACGGACATAACTTTCTGATTTGCTGTCACACTGTGGAAATACTTACATGCAACTATATCCCTTTGGTATGAGTTTGATAAATTGCTTCTAATAAGAAAAGAGATATTTTATGTTTGTACCCTTTAAGGTTTTTCTTCTTTTCTTTATTTTCTCTTGTCCCTTTTTTTCTCTCGATACATGTTGTGTAGAACATAATTTTAAAATTGTAAAAAGAAGATCCCCATAAATACAATCATCCTCACTTCGCACAAGCCCGTTGCGCTGGCCATCTACCTTTCCAGAGCTTGGCAAATCAGTTCCCACGTCTATAGAGTTTTCATGCAGGGACCAATTGAACGCATTTATTACGTTCGTCATTACGGCAAGAGTGCCAGCGAGGAAAGATAAAACAAGAGGTCCAGCCTCGAGTTCTACACGCTAAAAACTAAAGTGTTAAAAACTACACTTGAAGTGCTGTATTTAACACTTACTAAGTGCTGAACTAGCACTTTGTTCAAGTGTAGATATCCCAGAACTTGTCAGGTGTTACAATAATACCACTTGACAAGTGTAATGTCGCGACACTTAAAAGGAAACGACACAGATGACGCGGATCAGCTCGAACTCGCGAGCCTGATCCGCGTCATCTGCGTTGTGTCCTTATAATTATGTACCCACCAAGCGCAAATCAAATTATGGGCGATTCTGAAACAACCACCAATGCTAGACACATGGGAAGTGCCATCCATTCAAGTTTCAGATGTCTGACGATTGTAATGTCTAAGTGCTTAAAGCATTGCACTTTAAGTGTTAAAATCAAACCCTAAGAGTAAGAATGGGTTTAACACCTTGAAAGTGTCAGTTTTAACACTTTAGATTTTAGTGTGTATCCCTTCGCGATGGCATGAGTGCCGTATTGGTGAAACGCATTCACACATCGTGGCATAAGTGCCGTATTGGTGAACGCATTAACACATTGCGGCATGCGTGCCGTATTGGTGAACGCAATTCATACATCGTCCGCACGAGTGTCGTATTTTGTGAACACATTTACACATCGTCGCATGAGTGTCGTATTTGAGAACGCACATTCACACATCGTGGCATGCGTGCCGTATTGGTGAACGCATTCATACATCGCCGCATGAGCGTCGTATTTGTGAACGCATTTACACATCGTTGCATGAGTGTCGTATTTGTGAACGCATTTACACATCGTGGCATGAGTGCCGTATTGGTGAACGCATTAACACATCGTGGCATGAGTGTCGTATTGGTGAACGCATTAACACATCGTGGCATGAGTGTCGTATTGGTGAACTCATTAACACATCGTGGCATGAGTGCCGTATTGGTGAACTCATTAACACATCGTGGCATGAGTGCCGTATTGGTGAACTCATTAACACATCGTGGCATGAGTGCCGTATTGGTGAACGCATTAACACATCGTGGCATGAGTGTCGTATTGGTGAACGCATTAACACATCGTGGCATGAGTGTCGTATTGGTGAACGCATTAACACATGGTGACATAAGTGCCGTATTGGTGAACGCATTTACACATCGTGGCATGAGTGCCGTATAGGTGAACGCATTTACACAACGTGGCGTTTTCTGTGTATTACACGCCTTTATGACAGAGAATCCATTAATTTAAAAATTCAAGCATCACACACAGAAATATTCCAACTTTAACCCTTTACCCAACGTAAAGAACAAACCCGGTCAGCGCTATTCTCAAAAATGGACAATTAATTTTCATTATTTTTTCATTTTTTTTTGTCTCAAAAACATAGGTTATGACCCCTCGTTGGAACGAGCTCGTCGAGTTCGTTCCATTTAGGGGTCATAACCTATAATTTTGAGACAAAAAATGAAAAAAAATAGTTATTCAAGAATTTTTTTGGCAAGTGTCGTTTGCTTTTCATGTTAGGAAAAGGGTTAAAACTCTTGGTTATTTATTGACCGATGCGTTCGATTTATCGGCTGTCATCGCGGCTTCCGAATTGATCTAGGCCAGAATGTGACGTTTCGATTTCCCGTTTACGAAAATGGGCGGAGTTTAGTTCTCTTGATGGATCCATGACGTCAGGCGGAAAATAGTCCGCCAATGGAAATCTCTATGGAACACATGTTCCGTACATCACAGGTGCATTTCAGTGATCGACTGATCGACTGAGCTGATTGCTTACAAAACAAAATAAAATTCCTTACTGTTAGCGACAGAACTATTAATAGCCAATGACCTCCCCCCCTCCCCCCCCCCCCCCCCCCCACACACGCAATAAATAGTAACTGCACAATTCAATATTACACCTACCCGGTTTATTAGGTTGTATTAATAATTTAAGATTTAATCTGTTTATGTGACAGCATTGTTATATAAATGAATTATCATGATAATGTTCATGTCCTGTGATTTGCATCAGGTTCTTGGTGGTGTCCAAAGCCGGCTCGTTGAGATCCCATTCTGGACACCACCTCGAATCTGATACAAATGGTCCTCGGTTCGAATCCCACCTGCGGCAACCGCGTTGTGTCCTTGGGCAAGACACTTCACTCCCATTGCCCATGTGGGGGCACGGTGACGCTGCGCACTAAGGCGTACTACACGTCGATGGTGCACCTGTCTTCAACCAATGCTAACCCTGCTTGCGTGGAGTTCGTATGTTGGGAAGCTGACAGTTGCTCGCCGTTGCTCGGTGGTTCTCTCCGGGTACTCCGGCTTCCTCCACCCGTAAAACTGTCGTGGTCATGATTAGCCATTGTGCAGAAATATGTGACCTTAAACACCAATAAATAAATAAATCTGATACAAATCACAGGACATGCACTGTATATATGTACCGAGGGGTGCTAGAGGAAATAGACACATCGACCCCTGAGTTCCAATGTGTTCTATGTGCCAGTAGGCACATAGAACACATTGGAACTCAAGAGACGACATGGTGAACCTCCAAGTAAGTGAAGCTCAACCTTGAGGTACATTGATTGGGTGAACGTTAATTTCCTCTGCTTTTTTCGCAGAATTTGAGTGGTTATATGAGTGGAAACTCCACGATATCCATGTATTATTTATTAGGTATAATTTTTTTAATTGCTCATTATCAACTGGGCAGATATGGCTTCAAACGTCTGAAATGAGCCCGATCTCGGCCTATTTGACCCAAGCTGGAGTTGTCCCCCTTGATGAGTTATTTGGTCGAACCATTTTTTAGGTGCGACTAGCAGCTCTATAAGTGGCAATGTCGGTCTGTCGGTCGGTCTGTCTGTCGGTCTGTCTGTCGGTCGGTCGGTCGGTCTGTCGGTCGGTCTGTCGGTCGGTCTGTCTGTGACCAACGAGTTTCAAAACTCAATAACTTTTGAAATACTTGATGGAATGACTTTATATTTGGCATGTAAGTGTATCTTATTGATATCTAGCCACTGTTCAATGCATGTGTTGTTCCAAATATTTTTCTTGGAGTTAGGGCCCTTGATGAACTTAGAATTTTGCGAGATTGCACCACCCGTCGCAGCTACGGCGTCGATGTCGCGATTTTTTTTACAAATTATTCACAATCATCGAATGTGATCATGAAAAGTGGCGTTACCAGACATGATTGAGTGGTTTAACTGGTTGAGTGTTAGAAGCTACGTTTATTATTACCAATATCTATTCCGTGGTGAAGCAAGCCATATTTCAATATCACAACGAGGTAAATAATTGACAGCTGATTTTTTGGTTGAGCATCAAACGTACTTGAACCCTTTGAACTCTGGTGGTATCTTCTATGTCAGTTCAATGACAGCAATTGGAAAAGTCCATATTCATTATTTGGGGGTCGACCAATTAATACTTCCACTTGGGGCTGCGCATTGAAAAATATTAATTGGTATACCCCACACGTCCACTTAGCAGCTATCTTACTTAGCTGTTTGAGTACTAGAAGCCACTATCAGGGCTTTCAAAAAAAATGAGGGTACCAGAGCAAAAGCCATCATTTTCCTTGCTGGTGTTTCATACTCACTCAAATGCAAATAATATTTTGTTTATATAAATTTGTTCTGTTACAAATTACTGTAGGCATTCTCCAATAATTTGTAATAGAACAAATTCGGAACAAAAAAAATTTACCACCAAAATAATCTAGCCGTCAACCAGTTAAAGTCTATTTTTGTATGATGACGAAATAATTATGGTAATAAGTATTAGGAACAATTAAAGAAGAGAGTTGCGCAGATAATTGAATGCAAACTATGATTCAGAGTAGTAAGCGGTGGGGGGCGCGGTGGCGTTGCGGTAACCGGTTCTCGTCAGATCACCGAAGTTAAGCAACGTCGAGCCCGGTTAATCCTCGGATGGGTGACCGCCTGAGCAATCGATTCGGACTCCCGCGTTGTATCCTTGGGCAAGGCACTTAACCCCGATTCTCCACATGGGGGCACGATGACGCCGTGTACTAAGGCATACTGCACCTCGATGGTACGCATGACTTCAACCAATCTAACCCTGCCTGTGCTGCAGTGCGGAGTTACGATGTTGGGGAGCTGGCAGCTGCTCGTCGTTGCTCGGTGGTTCTCTCCGGGCACTCCGGCTTCCTCCACCCGCAAAACTGTCACGGTCATGATTAGCCATTGTGCATAAGTATGTGACTTTAAACACCAATAAATAAATAAATAAATAGTAAGCAATGATTCGTCGATGTTTGGGAAGAGAAAGTTCAGCTAACCGAACATCCTGGCATCCCCATCGGAGTTTCCCCATTAGAGGAAACTTCGTACGTCGTGAAAAGAATGGGAACATAACACCGTCAGAAAACTGTAACAGATATGAGCACATTTCGTTCCCTGAGTTCCAATGTGTTCTATGTGCCAGAAGGCACATAGAACACAGTGGAACGCAGGGAACGATTTTCTAATTATTTGTTTTGGTTTAATAAATAAAGAGGTTATTACTTGATTAGTTTCATATCGGCCGAGGTAATTTCATATCAGCCTGAGACCGACTTATTTTACTATGGTGTAGTGCGAGGGTGTCTCTAAGCTGGTACATATATCAGTATCACTTTAAAATTCTGTACAAAACGTTGATCACAAATGTGGGCATAGAATTTCGACATTGGCGTATTAACGAGAGGGAATTGGAAGGGATTCGCCCCCTCCCCCTCCCCACCCAACACACACACACTTTTCCTGTAAAATGTCACATCATATATATAGAATAAATAGGTACTAGGGCCGATAATCAGATTTAAACCACGAGTAGGATAAGGCTTTTAACCACGAGGCTCTGCCGAGTGGTTAAAACACTTATTCTACTAGTGGTTTAAATCAGATTACCGCCCCTAGTTCCTATTTGTATTTGCAACTCGACTTTTTATATCCATAATTGGTACCCTTTTTCTTCAATATATCCTTTGTATTTATGTGTCTTGATCCCGTGGGCTTAGGGCACTGGGCCTGTGGGCGTTAACACACAACATTTAAGGCACCCGAAACCTTGAAACACATTTGAACAATCAGGAATAGCGCTGCCGAGTTTGTAACCTGTACAGATTATAACAGTCAATCGATCTGGAGACTAGATCTGCCAGATCAAACACGATAAGCCTCGTGTTTGATCTGGATAATCTGGTATCCTCAACGAGTCGGAATATGACAACTCTGGCTGCAATAATTTGGTTATTATATGGATATTTAAAAATTGAATATGACGCAATGTGCATACAAAAACGAAATTTTGGAATGTTTGTCCAGAATGTGTTTGTCATTACACGTCTGTTCCATGAAATCTCCATCTACAGCAGCACTAAACCATGCGGAAAATGAAAATTCGTTCCGCACACACGTGCCGAACGGAAATCGCTGACGGGCTATTTTTAAATAGAAGCGAGATTCCACTGGAATGTTCTTCAAATCGTGAACCGCAATTATAATTTGAATCGCTAGCGGTAGCTAAAAATAGTAACAGAGGTTCCCCTCGCAAATGTGGTTGGCGATAAAATGTGTTATTTACGTTGATAGTTCGTCCGCTGAGTTCCAATGTGTTCCATGTGTCTACTGGCAGCCTACTGGCACAAAGAACACATTGGAACTCGGGGGACGAGTTGTTAAATGAATTGCTGAGTGTCTTTCTAATAGTTGCCTTTATAGACGCGAAGGCATGTAATAAACACAGAACAACACACGTGTGTAAATGGATTAATCGATATGGCACTTGTGCCATCGCTGAATGATAAAACTAGAGGCCTCCAGCCTCTCGTTTTATCCTTCCGCGCTGGCGCTGGCGCCCGTGCCATATAGATTAGCCCATTCACACGCGTGTGTCGTTCTGTGTATTTACTTGGCGTTTGTAAAATTGTCGCCTCAAAAACTTCAGCACGCCAGTGACGTGACTTGTGCCTCGTTTGAGATAGGCTTGATGTGGATTTGGAAAAAGCTGAGACTCTCTTATTTCCGGCGAACTAGATTTGAAGAGCAACCTACAGCGATACTAATGAGTTATTCGGGGTTTTCATATAAAAAAATCTGTTTATCACCACTTGGTATCGTTCTTTTACAGGAGGCGACTGTTGTTTAAGATTGTTTACATATTGGGTGTGGGGGTGCTCCTGGAGCCCCTCCCATATGAGTGCACCTGTATGAGGTACTAACCTGTGGTTGGTCCACGATATGTTGCATCGAAAGGTCGACAGCGAATTATCATTTGCTTCAAATAACCTGTCATTTTTCTACAGAAAAAAGCTTTGACATTTTGCTTCCTTGATCGTGGTAATACGTTACGAATGTACTATTAACATTTGCGGTACAAATTGGGGAGCCAGTTAATTGCAAATGGTGCCCGGTGGGAGACTCTGAAGACGTTGACAAAGTTGCTTAGCCTTATCCGCGAGTTTAATATCATTATCAGCGGATGGGGACAGCATGTTATTGATTGCTTGCAGGAAGCGGTGCAGACCATCCATCACTTTCCTTTAATTACCGATCAAGTGAACCCCTTTTTATGTTTAATGCAACACCAACAATTAGATGAAACACACAGTGGCGCCAAGTCGCCTGAAGGTGATATTTGGTTGCATGGTTTAACAATGAACGAAGTTGAATAAAATCCAGGGAAATCGCGTCGTCAATGCATGCACAACTCACTCTCAAACTCGGTGACAGAAGACATCAGCTTTTCGACAGCAATCTTAGGCTAACACGGTTAGCTTACAAAGCATGAGTTTGAATATTCCAGCGGGTCATCAAAAGTCGTCAAACGAGAAAGTGGAATGGAAACCTGAACCGAGTTTGTTTAATTTTCTCAAGGTCAGTGGTGATTTATTACTGAGATATTTCTCTTCCACCCATTTTCGTAAGATTGACACTTTGGTTTTATGTCGCTGTCTACGGGACGTCGCTGATGGGTTGGGAGGGGGTCTTAGGGGTGTAACTCCTATTTCCTCCAATATTTTTTTCTGTCGGGACGATTCCGTCTGTATTGGAGTCCTAGATATCACTTCTTTCTTGCTAATACTCGTGTACTTCGTAGAGGCTAGGGCTGATGCTTGGATGTTTTTCACAAACACAGTCGGTCATACAAATGTGGGTTTTTAACTGGTCGAGTTCTGGAGGCTCATATCGGGGCTAGGTTTCTGCGAATCACAATTTTTTTTTCGAATCGAATCGTTTATCTTATATCGATATCGAATCGAATCCTAAATCGAATCTTAAAAGACAAGTTAGTTCATATTGCACCAAACAGAAGTTGTGGAACACTTTGATGACCCTTACACGACTGTGCGAACACCCTAAACACCAATAAATAAATATTCTCTGTAGCACCGCCGCTGAAACAGCTAGGCCTATTATCCATAGTTTTAGTTTTTGAAGGCTTAACTTGTTACTATTCACGTTCTTAAGAACGTGAATAGTAACAAGTTAAGCCTTCAAAAAGTAAATTTATGGATAATGTGCTGGGTAAAAATTCACTACTTACCTAACAATTAAACATTGTCAGTTACTCAATTAAATAGGAATTGAGCCTACATGAATGAATTTTCTAATGACAGTGTCATCCAATTTTTGTTGGAAATGTAACAAATTGAAGTTAGTACGTAAAAATCGAATCTTGAGACCAATTCGGGATCGATCTCGAAGCAGACGTATGGTATCGATATCGAATCGAATCTCGATTATTTCGATTATCTCGATTATTCTCAGGACCCTAATCTGGGCTTTATTCTGAAGTGCAGGTGAAGCAGGTTGAAGGCTTCACAGTCTGTGGATGTAATTCATATTATATTTCAGCATATGATTTCTCCGTCTTCTCGGCTTATTACAGTCTCATAACACCTTCAGTTGATGTGATTGGTCAATTTCAAAAGAACGCTTTTTTCTGATTGGTTATCACCGAAAAAATCTGTGTCAAATTAATGCGCGTGTAAGACAGCCTGAACCCTCCTCCTAATGATTTCAGTGAGTCTTCTGGTACGGTTCAGAGGCAACTGCTGCCATTCCTCGTGCAATGCAGCTTTCAAATCGGCCAAATTCTGTACAGGCGGATTTCTTGCTTGCACACGGCGCCCAATAAAGTGCCGGATATGTTCTAGGGGATTCAAATCGGGGCCCATTGCAGACCAAGGTAGTGTTGTAATAACGTTGTTCTGAAGGAATGCTCTCACAGCATGGGAACGATGTGGCCTTGCATTGTCGTCTACGAATACAGGGCGAGTAGCCAATGGGTGGTTGTCAAAATGAGGCATGACAACCGGATTGAGAATGTTCCGGATGTACTGATGACCATTGAGATTCCCACGTACAGTTACCATATCAAGTTTACAATCATGAGAGAGGCATCCCCAGATTATTACTGACCCTCCAGCATAAGGAACAGTAGGTTTGATGTTCCTGTTCACGTAAGCAGTATTTCGATGCCTCCACACTCTCATGCGACCATCCCTTCGTTTTTATCTAAAAGATGTGTTTTGATAACTGACGTGTCATATGATAAACGGAATATGAAATTCGTCTTTTGGTCATAGTCTGTTTATGAAACTCGTCTACGAATTTCCAGAAAAATTCTTAGACTCGTTTCGTAAATAGAGTATGACCAAAACACTCATTCCATATCCTTTATGTCTTTGTGAATAGAGGGTCATCACAATAAGTCAACGTTAGTACACAAACGCCTCGAAAAGTGGGTAAACAAACAGCCCAAAAACAGCGTCGGATTCTTGAGAGCTCGATCCTCGTCGTTGTGTGGTGAAAGATTCTCTTGTGGGATGCAGTATGTCAGTTAACTATTTATTGGCTTATCCGTACCTAATGGAAGGTTATTTTTGTGACGTTATTTTTGTGATATAAACATTATCATAACCATGTGCATGTCGTGTAATTTGTATCAGATTCGAGGTCGTGGTGATAATTGGATCGTAACTCGCCCTTACGGGCGAGTTGCGTCCGATTGTAAGCACGACCGAGAATCTGACACAAATTACAGGTCATGCATATGGTCATGGTAATACATTTATCTAACACTCCTGTTACATAAAGCCCGTGTCCCCCATTTCTCAGTTTAAATTGGGTTGCAATTGGTCAAAATTTTGAATTTCAGGAACTATATTTTAATGCGTAATAACAATACATATATGTGCTAGTGTGGCGTTTACCGGAAACTGAATCGGCCTGATACGGAATCGGAACGGTGGGGGGACTGATACAAAAGATTTTTCCGAGTTTTTTGGGGTGCCATTTAAGTTGATTGTTAGGTAAACAGATTGAAAAGTTATTCCGGGCCCTTTCAGCTGTTTGTCATATTAACACGAATCCTCAAAGCAATGTGTGTGAATTTTCAAGAACGGGCTAATAGATTCAGAGCTGCTATGTTGGGCCTTATCACTAAACAGTTACTTGTGTATCTTTTCTTGATAAAATATTATTCTGTGTGTTAGAAATATATATCGTTTCTTGGGTGCAACAAGGTGCCATCCGTAATGTTATAGCATTGTAGATGGCACCCTTTTACATTCAAGGGATGATATTTGAACCCCTCATTATTGCATTATCATCTAAAATCAATATCATCATAGTACTGAGTACATCTCTAGGTTGCGACGTTTTCGGCCTCTGTTCCATTTTGGCTTTGGAACACTTGGTACTTGGTGCGCCTTAACACGTTGCGCCACCGTGCTCCCAACTGGGATATCGGGATCAAGTGTCTTGTCCAAGAACAAAATGCAAATGGAACTTGTCGGGATCGAACCGTTGACATTTCGATCTGAAGTCCAATGCACGACCGGTATAGAATGATCTACGGCATTTCTACTCCCGGCAGTTGAATGCTACTTGTGTGTTTATTGAATAACACAGACGAAGGTGTCATTTTTTTATAAGTGATACAATGAAACAGGGACGCCAAGAGTGAGGACGGGCCCCGGGCAATGTGTAGAACGTGCATTACGGGCCCTACGAGCGCCAAAGGCGCGAAGCGGTTCACGGGTGATCTGGAGATCCTCCCACAGAATTTATTTTTAGATTTGTGCTAGGAGAGGCATTCTAGAGCATTTTCTTGATAATATCTACTCAATTATTTCCTTACAATTTGGGTAATATATTATCTGTATTTCTGTGTGTATGGTGTATTTTTTTCTCTCCAAAGACAATCGTGACCACCACGATGCAGGGAAGACCGAAGGAAAATCAACAAAATGGAAAACGGTGTTTCTTTTAATATGAATGGAACCTGGTCAGTAATGCAACTACATACTAATCCCATCTCTAGCAGCGTCCCCTACCAAAAGCCACCCCACAACTTTCAGCTCAGATGTATCGATAGGTCAATCTACACGTCTTTAAAACACCAAAAATCCCGGGCACCTACACGCTAAAAACTAAAGTGTTAAAAACTACACTTGAAGTGCTGTATTTAAAACTTACTAAGTGCTGAACTAGCACTTTGTTCAAGTGTAGATATCCCAGAACTTGACAGGTGTTACAATAATACCACTTGACAAGTGTAATGTCGCGACACTTGAAAGGAAACAACGCAGATGACGCGGATCAGGCTCGAACTCTCGAGCCTGATCCGCGTCATCCGTGTTGTGTCCTTTTAATTATGTACCCACCAAGCGCAAATCAAATTATGGACGATTGTGGAAGAACCATCAATGCTAGACACATGGGAAGTGCCATCCATTCAAGTTTCAGATGTCTGACGATTGTAATGTCTAAGTGCTTAAAGCATTGCACTTTGAGTGTTAAAATCAAACCCTAAGAGTTAGAATGGGTGTAACACCTTGAAAGTGTCAGTTTTAACACTTTAGTTTTTAGTGTGTAATGCCCCCTTACCCCCCCCCCCCCCCCCCCTTCTCGGCGTTAGTCCAGTGAAACTGGTATTGAACTTTCGTAACAATGCCAGTTTATCCCGGTGACAGGTTGAAGCAAAGAAAAATGGACCATAGTTCGATCACCACCAGGGGTTACTGCCTTGTGTCTTTGGGCAAGGTACTTAATCCCCATTGTACGATGGGGCACGGTGACACTAGGTACTAAGGCGTGCTGAGCGTCGATGATGCATTTGCCTTGATGCTTTCAACCAATAACTAACCCTGCTAGTGCGGAGTTAGCATGATGAGGAAACTGACAGTTACTCGCCTCTGCTCGGTGCGGTTCTCTGGGTACTCCGGCTTCCTGGCCCGTAAAACTTTCCCACACGAGGCAACCCTGGCTGTCGAAAGTGCCGTTAAACCACAGTAAAACAAACAAATAACAAATTTGAGTTAACGTATAGGTAGAGTGTTTAACCCCTTTACTGCCACGCCCACTTTAGCCATGTATGGTGGACCTTTATTTACGCCTGCATGCGAGGAAGTTTAATAAAAAAAATTGTGTCATACTTGAAACTCTATCATCTGATTAAATGTTGGAAAGGGCTCTCTGAGCCCTTTCCAACAATTATTCAGATGGTGGGTTTGATCTGCGTCTGTCAGAACGTACAGATAATCATCATAAAATATGTTTCACTTAAGCCCCAGTCACTCTAGGGCTTACTATAGGATAAGACAAGATAAGCTTATCTCCGACCACAAAGTCATGATCTTCAACAAGTCGTGCGAGAAGCCATGAATAATCTTCAGTAATCTCTGGAAGTCTTGGAAAATCCTCTGCAGTCGTACGAGTGATTTTGGTCGTGGCTGGGTTTTTGAGCATGCACAAAAGCCTGGCTTCGACTGATTTGGTCGTCAACAATCGTATTTAATCTTAAGTTATATTTAATCGGTCTGAGGTTATTGCGCGATCGATGTACAACCAGGGATGTGGCTAGAGGGTTTCAGCTGGGGAGGGGGGAGGTGCCACCGGTGTAAATTCCAACTGTGAGTGGTTTCGATAGGTGGTTGCACTGCAGCGCTGGTTGATATCTTTTAACCCTTTACCCAACGAATCGCTCGCATCCGCCCGCGTAATATGCAAATACAGCTGCAGAAAAAATATTATTTTTCGAAAAATTTCAAGAAAACCATATCATGTAACCCCCCTTTGGAACGAGCTCGTTCCAAAGAGGGGTCACATGATATGGTTTTGTTGAAATTTTTTTTTAAAAAACTTTTAAAAAATGATATTTAAAATAATGAATTTTGAAATCGTCTGCGTTGGGTAAAGGGTTATGAACCCTTCTGAAAAATTTCACTAGTCCTGAAACGGAAAAAACATCATTTATAATGTATCTGGGTCAGAAAATTTACCGGATTGATGTCAGGTCGACATTTTGAGGCCATGTCAATTTTAGAGTAGGAAATTTGAAACTCAAGTTTCCAGTTGAAAATAAAAGATAAAAATTTCTCATCATCAGTTGGAATTTTAATATTTTTCATGAACAATGTTAATTTATTGAATTTCCAACTATTAGATTTTTTACCTCGGAATTTCCAACTATTGAAAAAAATACTCCTAGCTGGGGGGGGGGGGAGACACCCCACTCCCCCCTGTCGCCACATCCCTGTGTACAACAGTCTTACACAGTCTTCAACAATCGTAAGCTCATCCGCAGCAGCCAAAAGAACATTGACAAGTTCCACGTATCAGCATATATACCGCATCGGCGATGATCGTAGAGAAATCTTAGAAGGTTTTTAGATCGTCGTGCGATCGTATACCATAATCTTAGTTGATATTTATCAATCGTTGATAATCTTACGTTATCTTACATTGGTCGTAATCGCAGGGGTAGTCATAGGCAATCCTCGAAGGACTTCGGTGGTCATATTATAATCGTGCGACAGTCTTACGACAGTCGTACAATTATCACAGACTTATCCTACGATCATTGAAGACCTGTCGTATGGTGTGACCACAATAACATTTTGACCTGATATCAGAGGCAATCGTCAAGATTGTGTCCGATCAAAAACCCATCCAGGTCAGAGATAGTTCTATACAATCGAAAGCCCTTGTGTGACGGGGCCTTACATATTAATTCAAATGAACGAATTTTAAAATAAAAATCACGCCGAAGAATACCCACCCTTTTCCACCACACACACATATAAAATATCCAATCTTAGATTCACTTCATCCACTTTCAAAATCGTTCCGCAGTCTCTGCCAATGATCTTCCGTGTTCTCAGCGGTTTTAATACACTAAATGATTTGCATTGGCGACAGTGTTAACATTTTCCTGTCTCCTAGGCTCATCAAGCTCATTTACCGGAAAACAGTCTTATATCCACTTAGTATATCATCTCATTAAAAAATGAACGGGGAAAAAAATATGTTGCCGTGTGTTTTTTGTATTCAAATCTGGCGATTCCCCAATTGCCGTCCAGTATCGCACTCAACTGAAAAGGCATATTTTACTTGTCCCCCTCTCCTTGTATTTTGAAAGGACACCGAGTGCAAATATTTCAAGTCTTTTACAAAATAGACACTGTGACATTTTTATTGAGGGTCTCAAAATCAATAAATATTTCCCCAATCAGCTGATCTCCTTCATTTTATGTTTTATTAAATGTTGAGAGTAGTATGTAATGTGGTTTTGAGGTACAGGTTGGGGGGGACCTCGGTGGGGGACCTCGGAAGTGACGTCATGTCACGTGACGTAGTGGCGCCATGTTGTGTTGTCATGGTAACCCGCGTGAGCGGCCATCTTGTGACGTCATCTCCATAGTGATACGTGGTGTTAGTGCGCATGCGCAGCGCGTGTTGTTAGGGTGATACGTGCTTCCGTCGTCCATTTTGTGTACTGGAGGCCGCCATCTTGGTCTCTATGGTAGCACGTGATTGCTATGTTACCCAAGGCCTACAATGGGACGGGGTATGTTCGGGGGGTGTGTTCGATTGAATCGGAGTAAATCTAATTACCACAAACAACCCGGAAATTCCTCCAAATCACCAAAATCTATCCCAAATCACCGAAATTGACTTTATTTCCCCAATTCATCGGCTTAGCACGTAGTGCTATAGTACTAAGGGGGTACAAGGGGGTGCGTTCGATTGAACAGGAGTAATGTTTTGGCTTAGAATTCTCCCAGAATCCCTTTTTGGATCCCTATCCCATGACGTTTTTCTCATTAAAAGACACGTTCCTTTGGTCATTACCCAGAATTTTCTGTTTCTATCTGTATAAGCAATAGTTTTCGTCTATCTGGCCATGTTCCTTTGTTCTACAGTATACTCCAGTAGCGTAGAAGAGCCTATTAACTGGAACAGCTTTGCTTATTATTACTATATTTATCTATTCTAGTCTATTCTTGTTAGTTCTGACCCTATCCCGTGTACTCTTGTTGTTTCATTTATCTAGATCATTTATATAAATTATAACTAACCAATCAGATTGCTTGATTTCCCATAACCTGTACTTAATCGTATAGAGTTATCTCCCCTTATTATAACGAAGTTGTATCCGATTGTCATCACATCTATATTCAATGGCAATATCCCCGGGCACCCCAATTTCGGCACCCCTTTTTTGAAAAACATATGACCTTCAGCACCCCTTTTTTGTCATATGTGCTTATGTAAAAAAAGTACAATGTGACACAATGTGCCCTAGCACATAGTCACATACGGGTATTTGAGGATACCTATAGCCTAGTATTGTATTATTTGAGGATACCTATCTAAGATACCTTCTGGAGAATCCCTTTTTGTCATGTGTGCTTATGTGAAAAGGCACAATGTGACACAATGTGCCCTAGCACATAAGCACATGCTTTATGTGCCGATATGTGCTTATGTGAAAAGGCACAATGTGACACAATGTGCTCTAGCACATAGACACATACGACCAAAATAGGCTCTTCTACGCTACTGGAGTATACTCTAGAACAAAGGAACATGGCCAGATAGACGAAAACTATTGCTTATACAGAGAGAAGCAGAGAATTCTGGGTAATGACCAAAGGAACGTGTCTTTTAATGAGAAAAACGTCATGGGATAGGGATCCAAAAAGGGATTCTGGGAGAATTCTAAGCCAGAACATTACTCCTGTTCAATCGAACGCACCCTCTTGTATCCCCTTAGTACTATAGCACTACGCGCTAAGCCGATAAATTGGGGAAATAAAGCCAATTTTGGTGATTTGGGATAGATTTTGGTGATTTGGAGGGATTGTCGGGTTGTTTGTGGTAATTAGATTTACTCCGATTCAATCGAACACACCTCCGAACATACCCCGTCCCATTGTAACATAGCAATCACGTGCTACCATAGAGACCAAGATGGCGGGCTCCAGTACACAAAATGGGCGACGGAAGCAGCACGTATCACCCTAACAACACGCGCTGCGCATGCGCACTAACACCACGTATCACTATGGAGATGGCGTCACAAGATGGCCGCTCACGCGGGTTACCATGACAACACAACATGACTCCACTACGTCACGTGACAGGACGTCACTTCCGAGGTCCTCCACCGAGGTCCCCCAACCTGTACCTCAAAACCACATTACATACTACTGTTGAGGTAAAATTCGTTTGGGGGCGTTTCTGCCTCCATATAGTGTATTGTAACCCAGTCACAGTAGGTAAAGGCTGATTGTGTGATTGTTGAGATAGACAGATGATATACTGTTTACGACCTACCATAATAAAAGTGTGAGAATAATGATGGCTTCCCGTTATGTGATAATGGTAATACACAATCTTTCTACTGAGGTGGGTTATTAATTGAAAACATTCCGAGTAAATACTGTGCTGATAATTATTGTTCTATGTTTAGCACTAACTTGACATTTTGACTCCTGTCTTACTTGTATTTATCATTAGAAGAGGCAGAAAATCCTATCAATGCTGTGGGGTCAGACAATACATATTACTAGCATTTCTACAAATTATGCAATTTATCATGACGAGATATACTGTGTTCTATCATTATTATTGTTGCACACTAAAAACGACTTTCAATCGCCCAACTATTCCATGTATACATACTTATACACACTAAAAACTAAAGTGTTAAAACTGACATTTTCAAGGTGCTAAACCCATTCTAACTCTTAGGGTTTGATTTTAACTCTCAAAGTGCAATGCTTTAAGCACTTAGACATTACAATCGTCAGACATCTGAAACTTGAAAGGGTGGCACTTACCATGTGTCTAGCATTGGTGATTCTTCTAGAATCGTCCATAATTTGATTTGCGCTTGGTGGGTACATAATTAAAAGAACACAACGCAGATGACGCGGATCAGGTTCGAGAGGTCGAGCCTGATCCGCGTCATCTGCGTTGTTTCCTTTTAAGTGTCGCGACATTACACCTGTCAAGTGGTATTATTGTCAACACCTGTCAAGTTCTGGGATATCTACACTTGAACAAAGTGCTAGTTCAGCACTTAGTAAGTGTTAAATACAGCACTTCAAGTGTAGTTTTTAACACTTTAGTATTTAGCGTGTGCTCATAAAAATAGTAAACCCCGTTTGTGAATGAACTTCAACACTAACAGAAAGATTTCGTCGCTGGCCATTCACATAACACGTTTATCATAAAATAGACAAATATATATTCTTCATAATTCTTCGGCGCGCGAAGCCATTCCTTTCATTCTTCATAAGTTTTCTTTTTCGACTGTTTTTTTTTTTCTTCTCCCTTTTTCTTGCTTTATGAACATTGTTTCTGACATTTTAATGAGCTCAAACTTCAAAAAATGATTGGGCGGTTTTTATATATAATTGGGCGGATTTACTGTTTTGATATGAAAAGGACTGAGCACAAGCCTAATTATTTCTTTCCTCGAAACATCTTGGAATTTGCAATTTAATAAAACAGGTACTGTCAAATTCTAAAACCACCAGTCAGATTCTGTAAGGAATTCGACGTTGTTATGGTCTGGAAGCAGTCTATACTTTAATAGATTGCCAATGTCTAGATTCAATCGTCTGGAATATTTCAGTTGGTCGGAAAAGCTTTTCCGACCAACTGGAATATTCCAGACGATCGAATCTAAAGAATACCATAAATACACAGAACGACACGCGCGTGTGAATGGGTTAATCGTTATTGCGAGTGCCAGAGCGGAAGGATGGAACGAGAAGGCGCAGGCCTCGAGTTTTATCCTTCCGCGATGGCACGAGTGCCATATCGATTAACATGCGCGTGTCGTTCTGTGTTTATTACACGCCTTCACGTTTTTTAAAACAATTATTAGAAGGACACTCAGCAATTCATTTGACAACTTTCAGCAAAAAGAACACATTTCATCGCCAACCAAATTTGCGTACACACACCCTTCTTCTGGATATTCATTTTCTCCCCCCACTATACGTGAAACATACGCGTGTCCCAGGTGAGGCAGCAGGGTGGGATATTTCTATCCCACCCACCCCACGTGACATACTCATTTGCATATTTTATTAGGTCGCCGGAACTATTTCATCATCGTCTGCACAATTGTAAATAAACAAAATAGTTTCACGATGTCCCGCATTTAATCCACGTGCCATTCAAAATCAAAAATGTTGATTTGTTTCAACCCCATGTTTCTCTGCAGATTTAATAATATCACTGCACGAATTTATCGATCGATCAATAATCTCACAATGCCCTTTACATTAGAGTTTGACATGCGCAAACTCATTAACCCCTTAACGGACAGAGTTACAAATCAATTTTTTAGTATATACCTATGATATATACCTAACTTTTGTATGATCTTTCCGATGAAATTGTTCGTATTTCGGAAGGACTAAGACTTGATAAATTGTGTATGTCAGCACGTGACCGCCAATTATCTATAATGACGTAATCCTCGTGTGTGGGGAGAACAGTCATCCTCGATGAGTCTGAAGGTGGGAATGGGGAAATCTCACCCTAGGGGCAAAATATTTGAACCAGACCCTCGGAAAGCCTCGGGTCTGGTTCAAATATCTTGCCCCTCGGGTGAGATTTCCCCATCCCACCTCCAGGCTCATCGGGGATCATAATAATCTTCTTCAAATATCGACTCTATTTCTTCTTCGCTATTTTCGTACACATCAAACTCGCATATCCTTCAATTTTAGACATTTTATCTAGTTATTCGCAATCGGTTCAGTTTCGGGTGATCAGTCGTCTGCTGAACGATTTCCGTTCGGCACATGTGTGAAGAACGGATTTCCATTTTCCGCATGGTTTAGTGTTGCTGTAGACGGTAATTTCATAGAACAGGCGTGTAATAAATATTCATATTTTTTTAATCAACGCAAGAAATGTTTCTCAATCGAGGTTTGATTTGATCAAATCTTTAATGACGAAACCAATATTAATAGACATGTCTGTTTACTAAATAATTATGAATGAAGACGCGCCACAGATACAGTTTTATGATTGCGCCACGTTGTTCTATCAATTGTGTTAACATCTTGGTGTTTTCAAGGCTTAAGTACTTATTGATTGGAATATCTATAACTGGAGCCGAAAGTTTGACTATGTTCATTTCCATAGCTAAATCCAAGTTTGGACCACAATGTGATCTGGCCTGTTTGGCGGAATATACAAAGCAGGACACCATGCATCATAACTGTCTAATCGATTGTGTGCAAGAATATAAGTCAACATGAAAACAAGCTACATGCTTTGCGGCTTACTTTTTCAGTTACGTTGCGTCACATTCGTAGTTATTGTGGGTTTTCTTGAAGGTGGTTATATATAGAATATACCCATAGTAGCTTGGTGTACCAAATGTTCACCACGAGTGGTGAACATTTGGTACACCAAACTACTTTGGGTATATTTTATTTATACCATGATCGTCAGATTATTAAGAGTCGCTATTATTTTTTCTCGATTTTACTGAACAGCAGACGTACATACGAGCGAATCTGTTTTTGTTTACACGAGCATCGGTGGGCGGTACTTCCACTGTCAAATTTTATCGCCGAAACGAAATGAAAAAAAGAAACTGAGCCTTTTTCGTTTAATAACATAATAACATACTATTTCGAGTTATGCATGCTTTATTAACATGAGACAATGCATGTTTGTTAATTTTTGGCATCTTATGAGGTAAACTCATTTAAAAACGTAATAAATAATTGCCACTTTCATTTCACTCTTCGCGAGGCGACGTGCGATAAATTTAGACAAGTTTGCATTCACGTCAACGTCACCAAAGGTCAACGGGGATGTAGTTCTATTGTAGGTGTAAATTTTTACTATTGAAATCCCATTACTGGCGTGTTCATCACGGTTGGTGTGTAAAGCTAAAATTTATGCCATAGGCTTTTCATATATAGTAGAATAGGTAATGATAGTATAAAGATTCCGTACTCCACCTAGCAATTGTGTATTGTCACTTGAGTCACGATCCGTTCGGAGTGATTCAGTTGTTGCGGCATCGACCTTCAAACCGAAGGTCCACAGTTCGATCCCATCCAGGGGTAACTGCGTTGTGTCCTTGGGCAAGGCACTTAATCCCAACTGCCCACGTGGGGGCAAGGTGGCGCTGTGTACTACGGCGTACTGTACGTCGATGATTCACTTGTCTTCAACCAATGCTAACCCTGTTTGTGAGGAGTTAATACGTTGGGTAGTCCGACAGTTGCTCGCCGTTACCCAGTGGTTCTCTCCGGGTACTCCGACTTCCTCCACCCGTAAACCTGTCAGACACGAGGTGACCCTGGCAGTCTAAAGTGTCGTTAAGGCCCCAATAAGTAAATAAATAAATCCGTTCGAAAGTCTCTGTACGCTTCCCCTGCACACTAAACTGTAGAATATCACGTTGAAAAATAAAATCCAAAGTATTGTCCCCTGGGTACTACATTAATTTGTTGTTCTTGATTCAGCGTTGGTTTCGCATTATATTATTTGTGAATCGTGGCGACGTGATGCGTTTGGATGAAGTAGAGATCGATTTTCTGATCACAGTATTTACGTTTACGGCACAAAAACCTGCATTTTGTGGCATTTTTTGTAGCACCCAGGAACTTATATTTGGTGTAGTTGTGTCACACCAGAAGGCTGTTCAACATCGTCTTAATGAGCAGAATAATTAATATATACAGCAGCAGGTCAGAAATTTTATTTAGTCTTTTTTAAGGGCGGACTCCTCCAAAACATGACTTGTCATATAATTACCATCAAATAACTCATTACGGAAGATATCGTTCAATGAGATAATGACGTCAGAAGTCAACGTCGACGTGGTAATGTTATGAGTTGATGAAGTAGAATTGAATTAATCTTCTGTTATTTTTCCTTAACTGTCTACCCAATATCACTAGCAGACGACATTCGCAGGAAATTCCTGGACAACTAAATATTTTCATTTTTGTCCCGAAAACATCGCTTTTGCCCCTCATTGGAACGAGCTCTACGAGCTCGTTCCAATGAGGTGTCAAAAGCTATGTTTTTGAGGCAAAAACTTTAAAAAAATAATAAAATTTGGCTGACGATTTTTGTGAACAAGTCGTTACGTTAGCGAAAATGTTAAATTACACATTGAGTGATAAAAAGAGTCTCAAATACGTCATGATTTGTTGCAAAATGGCGGCTCATTATAGATCCCCTATATCTTTTGACATGGGGGTGCCATTTTCCAAAAAGGAAATTAAAAAGTTTAAGTTACAACCCAACATGGGCTTGCGCATTCTTCTGGTATTTTATACGATTATACTTTGAAGCCAGGAGCCAAACTGCATGCGTAACGACCGACGACATACGACTAATCACCAGAACGACTGTGACACAAAAAACGGACACTCGCTTGAACACACCGCCGCCGACGATGGTGACACGTGGTGATTCGAGTAAAATGATTGGTTGATCTACGTGCGTTACCGATGATCCGGCAGAAAAATCGAGGCATCTTCGATTTGTGTCAGCACGAATATTACAAAATAGTCGTCACATATGCGGTGTGTTTATTTTGTTTACCTATAACGCGCTCGTATTTTTAGGCCGTTATCGCACTATCGTGTGTCGTATGTCGTCGGTCGTTACGCATACAGTGTGTCTCTGGCTTGAGAAGTGGAGCGCTGGGGCCCAATGGTTACAGCATTACACTTGGCATAGACAGGGGTTTTTCTACCCTCTTTGGAAAAAAGTCCGGGATCCAGTGGCGGCGCCATGGGGGGTATGGAGGGGTACTAACCCCTCCACTTTTTTCGCCAAGCGTAGTAAAAAAATACTATCATTTTAATTTTTGTGTTGAACGTTGCGGTGTAATGGTGGGTATGCTTAATTCCATATTCCCAAGTGCACTAAATCAGAGAAGTTTTTAAATTATGTTTGTGTGTGCCCCCCCCCCCCCCCCCCCCCCACACACACACACACACATTAGCTACAAACAACAAAGTCGAGGGCCCAAATTGCAACAAGGCGTGCCGCGTTCAAACGGTCTGAAACATACCGCTTAAGAGTATTCAAGGAATGATAGAATCGAGAGCGTGCAACGCATCCGTTTGGAATGCAGCCTACTTTCATTTTCGATTTGAGTGTCGGTTGGTGCTTTGTGCTCGTACTTTACAACAGCGTTCTTCCGTTAAAATGTCACCATGTACGACGTTTTCTATAACTGAAAGACCAAACCAGTAAGTTTCAAAAGGATAAAACTGGTTTAATTTAATTGTCTGAGAATGCTCCAGAGAACACCATTTACAACGTAAGTTTTAAAAATTTTCTCAACTTCGGGAGGAAGTTGAGAAAATTTTTAAAACTTACGCGCGACGGGCAATACCCAACTGTATCCCCTCACTTCAGTAACTCTGGTGCCGCCACTGCCGGGATCCATGCAACTGGGAAAATCGCTGCTATGACGGCTCCAACTGGGAGTTCTTTGGAAGAAGAAACACACAAAGAAATGAAAGAATAAGAAATGTTACCGTAATATTGAGCTCAGAACATCAATAAAAAACTACTATATGTATAGTACATGCAGTCTCCATTAAGTAGCTTGGCAGTTGTGTCTAGGCAAGACTTGGCTGCCTATATAGGCAGCCAAGACTTGCCTAGAAACAACTGACAAGACTCTTGGGATGTAACATGCAAATGCATCTACAAACTGCCTGTTGAGTCACCTGATTTGTTGCTGTAAACAGTGATTAAAGTCAGAATAAGGCCTTCAAGAGTTAAAAGAAGAACTAATTTTTTATTTGAATCAGGAATGAAATTGGAAGATTTTTGGTTTGAATTGGGAAAAATCCTGCCAACATGCCGTTGGGAAAAGAGCCCATATTCGGGCCATGTAGGCAATCAAAACGATCCCTGATAGAAAGATAGATCGAGGGTTGATCATGACGCGCGTTGAGTCCTTGGGCAAGAAACCTATTTCACATTGCCTATGTGGAAGCAGTGGCGGTCGGTCCATAGGGCCTAGGTAGACAGGGGCCCCGGGCTCCAGGGGGGCCCCAAGGGTTCAAAGGAAAAGGAAATTTGTAGGGTTTTTTGGGGACCCCTCTTTAAAAAATTGGGCTCCCGCAGAGAAGTTAATAATTTACAGGCTCATGTGCATACTTGAAATTTCTCCGCGCGCTGGAATCGAGTTTTTCATCAACACGCCGTTCCGTAGTCTCCGCTTACAGTAAACCGAAAGTAATACACGATGACAGCTAGTCCAACTCGTGTACAGAACTCGATATTGCAAGTGAAATGTGGGATTCTTCCATTAATAGACAACTGAATTCTCCTCTCTAGAGTGAAGGATTTGGCGTTTTTCATCCATAACTTTCAAAATTTTCTCCCACCGGTCTGAACCATGCTCGGTCCGGTGCCTCCGAGGGCCCCATCATAATTATGGCCAGGGGCCCCCAAGGGCCTCCGACCGCCACTGTGTGGAAGTGCGGAGCGCTGTGTGGGACGACGACGGTGCACTTGCCTTCAGCCATGTTCGTGCCCGGTTAGTACGTCAGAGCATCCGATTATTCCCCGGTGGCGCTCACCGAGTACTCCAGATTCATCCAGCCTTAAAACTGTCTCACGCAATATGACCATGAATGTTGTAAGTGTCGTTAAACACCAAAGACTAAGAAACTTTGAGATGTATGAGTTGTTCCCGTAAAATTTACGGTAATAAAACGGGCAGCTGGTTGGTATTCATTTTACCTTAGTTTAATGGTAATATTTGAGAGTACAGAGGGTTCATGCATACAGTGTGATTATGGAAAGAAACTTGATAATACATTCTTTTCTGCTCCGTCAAGAGAGTGTTTTTGTAGCTTGCAGAATTGATATCACATTGCTGTGAGGATAGATTTATTAGCCTGTCTATTATTCACTGCCGTCTTGATAATAAAACTTTCATTGCTGGAACTTTTAGAAGTCTAATGCAATTCACAAACGTGAAGGTGGTTACTTATAGCAGTTGGGATATATGTTTCCGTTTCATGACGTGATTGTTTTGATATTACAACGACCACATCTGTTTCATTGCAATTCCATATTCCCATCTTGCTGCATCAATGCGCGAATTATTTACCTGTTTAACTCATTAGCAAAACGTCGATGTTATTTTTTCCTGTCTTAATAACAAGCTTCTTGTCTGATGAGGCTCTTAATTTATCTGTTGCTACATATAACTCGCTGACTGGTGCATTGTCAGTTGACTTACAAATGCAGAACATCCACATCGATGGCACTGATTGTATTCCAATTACGTGAATGCTGTAACTTATCACTTCAATAATGGAAGTGGGTATCAAAACATTGATGGATTAGCACGTACCGAATCAACTATTGTTCCGACAGAAACTCATTCCTGTTTTCGTATGTACTCGTGTTGTTGTATGGTGCATTGCGTGAAGTGTCGAGATCTGAACGTCATTGAGTTGTTATTGAGGAAGGAATTCTCTGTGTTGTTATGATGTGTTACGAAGTGTAATACTACATTTATTCCACTGTCTGGATCAATAATATCGTATTTAATTCTTCGTTTGGATTTATCATCCTTAGGATCTGTTTGACATTTACAAAGGTTTTTCTTAAATCGTGAAAATTAAAACGGAAGTATAAATGAAACGGAAGTATTTTGCTTGGGGGGGAAGTGTTGAAATCAGTTGGAAGTTGACACAAAATATTGGTAAGACGAAACAGTAGCAATATAATCCTACAGCCCCAAGGGGCCCCGATGGGTCCCTTGGGACTGTAGGATTACATTATTACTGGATCGTCCAACAAATATCAGTTAAATTTGCACTTTTACTACCAGACAGGGTATCATAGGAAGTTTTGTTTCAAACACTGTATTATTATAGATCGACTCCTGAAACACAGCGCTTATTGATAGACAGTTTCTAAAATGTGATTTTGGGTGATTATTAATATATTTTAATCAACAAAAGCCACTGCATCTGTTTTGGGCGGGGGGTGGGGGCACCAGTCCCTTAAGAGTTTAGAAATATCTAAGGCGTCAAATTCAAAGATAGTGGGTGAATTCTCTCCATTATTTCAAGCTTAATTTCTCTGCACAGACCTCTTCATTTCAGATTGACAATTTTCGATTGACCAGTATATAAACTTTTTTTTAAATAGTGGATATTTGGGCACTAAAAATTCTCAAAAATAAATAACAAAAATAATTTTCAATTGAGAGGACCTTTTTATGCGGTTATTTTGATCAAGGGTATTGGATAGAAACGAAAAAAACTGAAGTGTCACCTTAGTCTTTCAAAGATTTCGCCGAATCAGTACCTAGGCTGGTGTACCCGTGTTGGTTGTCTTTCCTATTACTGCACACTTGTTCTGTTTGCATGTCTGATTTTTGCGATTTTTATGTCTAAACTGATGTTTTTCATAACACATCCGTCCCCGCCATTCCATTAAATTGAAATTTGTCCAATCATAATACGGAATTAGTGAATTGTGCTAGTATTCCTGTAAAATCATGAGATTTTCCCTATTGGGTGATATAATTTTCTCATCTGGGAAAAATCAAACTTCCAATTGAGCCTAAGTGCAAGTATGTTGAATGGCATCAAAGTTGAGAGATTCCAAGTGATAGTATTTATTACATGGCAGAGAGGGTCCGCGGCGGCAAAAGTTGGGCATTCAGTGTCTGGTTGAGCTGCAACGTGTAATCTTATATGGTTAATTGTCTGAGTGCTAGAAGCCACTGCCAGGGCTTTCAACAAAATGAGGGTACCCGTGCAAAAGCCAATATTTTCCTTGTTCATGTTTCATATTAAGTCAAACGCAAGTAATATTTTGTTCATAAAAAATTGTTTTATTACAAATTATTGGAGAGTGCCTAGGGGCACTCACCAATAATTTCTAATAAACAATTTCACATAACAAATTCAGACCACTAAAAATAATCTAGCCATCAACCATTTAATGAATAGTGGTGGCACACCCACTGTGGCTTGTCATTTTTAAGTATCAATCGCTGAAATTCTTTATTTTTTGTGAAATTAACAAAAAAGCTGTGTTTTCTATTTAAATATGCACGTGACGTCACGTGGCATATTAAAATAGAACACCTGAGAGATATTATAGTCTGTTCCGAATGATATATGCACTGTGTGCTCGATGTTGGAGATTGATATCAAGCGATTAAATCATTAAACTGGTAGCGCGGTGGCTCAGTAGAAAGAGGTGCAGGCTGCAAGCCGAGAGGTCCTCGGTTCGAATTCCACCTGCGGCAGCAGCGTTGTGTCTGTGGGCAAGACACTTAATCCCAATTACCAACCTGAGGGGCACGGTGGCGTTGTGTACTAAGGCGTATTGCACGTCGATGGTGCACTTGTCTTCAACCAATGTCAACCCTGCCTGTATGGAGTTAGTTGCTCACCGTTGATCATTGGTTCTCTCCGGGTACTCCGGCTTCCTGCCCCCGTAAAATTGTTTGACAGGAGGTGACCCTGGCTGTCGAAAAAGTCGTTAACTCCTTTCATACTGCTGGCGGATATTCCTGCCATGACAAGTTTTCTCTGGATATTGAAATGTGTGTAGTTTGGGCATATTTAATCCGATCTCTACCCTGTAAATTGGATGAATCTTTTCACCAGTGATTTCTTGAGTTAAATTTAGAAGAATTTTTCATCAAATCTAGTCATGGCTGCTTCACAGCAGCCATGACTGGGTTTGATGAAAAATATCTTTAAAATACTCAGCGGGTTAAGAGCTAAACCCAATAAATCAATCGATCAATATACTATAGATCACATTCCGTCAGTCTTAACTTGAAGATTTTCCATGCCTGATAGGCAAAACACGCTTCCAAGAAAATCTGAATATTTGTTTTTGGAACCAAGGATAGATTTGGAAGCGCTCGTGCCTTTGATCGATTTAAAAGAAAGAGTTGTATTTGGTGACAGATAACAGATTATTATCTTGAAAATGAGGAGAAAATCATGGAAACCTTCCCGTTTCAGTTCAATCAAAATCGAATTGAGTAGGGTTTTTTTCATTTATAGATGATAAACGTATTGAAATGACTTTTATTTATTTATTTATTTATTTATTTATTTATTTATTTATTTATTTATTTATTTATTTTTTTGGCGCTTAAGGTCACGCATTTCTGCACTATGGCTAATCATGACCACAACAGATTTACGGGTGGAGGAAGCCGGAGTACCCGGAGAGAACAACCGAGCAACGGCGAGCAACAGTCAGCTCCCAACATACTAACTCCACACAAGCAGGGTTAGCATTGGTTGAAGACAAGTGCACCATCGACGTGCAGTACGCCTTAGTACTCAACGCCATCGTGCCCCCAGGTTGTCAATTGGGATTAAGTGTCTTGCCCACCGTGCTCCGACGTGAACAATGGGGGCGAAGCGTGTTGACCAAAGACACAACGCGGTTGCCGCAGGTGGGATTCGAACCGAACACCTTTCGGCTTGCAGCCTACACCTCTACCTACTGAGGAAATGAGTTGTATTAATAATTCAAAAAAGAAATTAGTGAAAAAATTCCGATTTACGCCTTGATAAGGAAATGTTGAAAATAATTTGCACGATCACGGACCCCCTAAACCCACAAATTTTATGATCTGATCTGCGTGAAGGAGGAACCATCGCAAGATTGCAGAGAAAAAATTCTTTGTTCTTCCGTGGAGGGGCAACTAATAACTAATACGGCTTGGACAAAGTGTGCATTTTTTTGTTGGTGGGGGTGTGGGTGGTGGAGGTGGGGGTGGTGGGGAGGGGAGGGGAGATGACTCATTCTCCTGTGTTTTTGTATCAGTTAAATACTAAAGTCGTGTACAGTACGTGGAGAGTGCATTGTAACTAAATCGCCCGCGGAGTGGAGTTATCACCCAAGCTGTAACTTTCAAATTTTGTACATATCGACAAAAAACACAAGCAATGTTTCAGCCAATGGACCTCCGGGTTTAACCCGGAGGTCCATTGGCTGAAACTTTGCTTGTGCTGGTTATGCTTTACAACAAATTTGCAATTAATGCTTGGGTGGAATCTCCACTCTGCGGGTTATTTAGTGATAATACACTCTCCATGTACTGTATCTCCTTCCTCTCCCAAATTCCGAAGTCTCTGATCTGTGTGAAGGAGCAGCTGACATAATTACAGTACATGGAGAGTAGGTTGTTACTACATCACTCGGTGGGTGGAGTTTCCACTCAGACAGAAATTCCTTGTCTGGGAAAAAGCATTGGAACGACGAGCAAAGTTTCAGGCAAGGAACCTCCGGGTAGAGCCTGGAGGTCCCTTGGCTAAAACTGTGCTTGACCTTTTCATGCATTACCACAGAGATTGACTGCTATTGTCTGGGAGGAAACTTCACTGCACGAGTGATTTCGTAACAATTCACTCTCCACGTACTGTATCGATAACATACCACATTTAGTGGAACTTAACGTTCAGTCGCGCCTCAAAAAGTCAATATATCCCCAGATAGTACCATTTGGAGGTATATACATTTAAAAAATTCAGAAGGCACATGTATGCAAAGAAGTAAAACCTGAATCAATCTCCAGCGAAGGAGTTTCCATTTGTTTCGACCCCCCCCCCCCTCCCCATCCACCCATTAAAGATTCTGTTTTTGGCAGTTGTTCCCATACATGTACCTTTAATCACATGCACATGTACATGTATATAAAAGACTCTTAGTCGATTTTTGAATCACTGCCTGTTTTCTGAAAAAAACTGGTGGGATCCCCCCCCCCCCCTCCCCGCACAGCCCTATGTATCTATGCGGTAGAGATGGGCGGTATTGAAATTTTGAGCTCGGTATCGGTATAGGTATTTTTAGGGGGGGGGGGGTTATACTTCGATAGAGTTAGTGGTGTCCGAGTGGATAAGTGCACTGATCTCTCATGCCAGAGGGCCCGGGATCGATCCCCGATCGGGGAAAGTTCTCGAGGTGTCCGAACACTCTCTGTCAGCATCAGTTGTGGGGTTGATTCTGTCACAGCGCACCTTCCCATCGGGTGTGGACGTAAAATGGCTGTCCTCTGTGCGGATAGAGACACACTCCGTGCAGGCTAAAGATCCCTTCGTAGTATTCGAGAAGAGCTAGGCCACGAAGTTGCCGCTATGAAGGTCATCTCACACACCTACGCAATGGGGCCAAGGAGAGGCGCTAATATAAGTCGCATAACTTGTTCGCCAATCCTTGTAAAACAAATAAGATTAAATAAATATACCTCGATATCGGTTCGGTTTTCGGTATCTGACTTGACTGAGATTTTCCGATAGTACCAAAGAGGGATTCACATCAGGAAAAACAGAATAAGTTGGTCTAGTATCATTCATCCACAACGCTATAAATGACACTGCCATTAAGCTCAACAACGGCATATTTTTACGACCACAAATCACATCTCCAGTAATTTTGTGACTTGTTCTAAGTGCACCTTAATGTTTGAAGATCTATTTCCGGCTTTTACTGGTACGATCTCAAAGCATGTGTCCTGACCATGCCATATTTAGGAGGTCCTGCTGACAATAGACAAAACACATAGGCAGTGATTTCTAGTCAGGTCTTACCTGCCTTAACAGGCAGACAAGACTTGACTAAAATCACTGCTCAGCAATTGGACATGTACAGGTTGTAGTCTAGTGGGAATTCGGGACAGGTGCCCAGTCCATTGAGTGTTAACAAAATTGAAAAGATAATCAGGCACTTTTTTCAATAAAATGAACCTTCCAACTGTCACCAAGCCTCAATGGTTACTTACAAACAGCGAATGTAGGAAAATTTGAAAATTCACACGGTATCGGTATTCACCGATTGGTTCGGTTCGGTTTTTCGGTTCAGTTTTTCTGTTTATTGCTCATCATGGCCACTGACCTTGTAGACTTGCCTAGAATTCTGTGTTTGGGGCTCAGGGACATCACCATTGATGCAAACCAGTCGGAAATAGTCGAATGTTTGTGAAATATGGATAGTTGGATGACTTTTCTCCTGAAAATCGGAAAATGTGACATGCACTTTTTTTTTACCAATTTTCATCATATAATGAGCCTCTTAGCCACCGTAATAGGATGAAGTCGTAGATCTGCGACATGTACCTAGTCAACTGAATTCTTATTCGTTTGGTTTAAAACTTATAAATTTCGTTGTTTATACACTCCAAAATCAGTTGGGTTAAAATCAACCCAAATCAACCGGATTGAGTGAATATGAACCCATTTTGGTTCATATTCACTCAAACCAGTATATTTGGGTTAATTTTGAACCCAGCTGATTTTAGAGTGTAGATTTTCTTGAGAAAAGGTGATGGTCAGTAAATATACACATTTTTTTTTTTAAAGTCCCATACAGTACGTGGAGAGCGGATTGTAACTCAATCACCCGCGGAGTGGAGTTATCACCCAAAGTATCACATTCAAATTCTCTACATATGGACAAAAAACATAACCAATGTTTCAGCCAAATGGACCTCCAAGTTTAACCCGGAGGTCCATTGGCTGGAACTTTGCTTGTGCTTATTATGCTTTGCAACCAATTTGCAATTATTGCTTGGGTGGAATCTCAACTCTGCGGGTGATTTAGTGATAATACACTCTCCACGTACTGTTTGTGGGTTTTTAATATGAAGTTGTGGACTAAAACTATTCGATTCACCCTTTAATATTATTCCGTTTCTTATCTACTGCCATGTTATACTGAGCCAGTTTTCTGTGAGTCCTTGCAAATATATAATAACACTTTGGCCGGCCGCTGATTTGTCGCGGTTCTCGGACGAGAACGCCATGGTTACCCCTGTACTCCCAACTGCTTCCCTATTCCCGCGCTTCTCCTCTCCCCCCAACACTCGGAGACGAACTGCTTGATGATATCCCTTGTCCCATTCTTCCCAGTCTCTCCGATTAGCATATTAACCCTCTCCTTTGAGTCTCCTCCTAACCACATGTCCTTCATTCTCCACATCCCACTTCCCCATTATACTCCCAGTGAATCTCATTCTTTTAGACTGGTACTTTGGGCATTCTTGAAGAAAGTGTTCCAGGGTATCCACCATGTCCAAGTTACACATCTGGCACTCCCTGTCGCCGTCTTTCCCAATTTTTCCCCTCAGCTCCAGGGATCGCGACCTCAGCTTGAACAACAGTGATCCCCCAAAGGTGCCATCAAGGTACTCTTCAAAACCTGGCTTCTCTTTATCACGCAGGCCACCCAAAGACCTCTTTGATTTGACCCCCTCCCGCCAGTCACGGTTACAATCCTCTATGACCCTTTCTCTGACGATTTTTTTATCCTGCAAAACTCACCAGCTTTTGGGGACCGTTAGCGGTCACACACATCTCAACGAATTGGATTGAATCCCACGTTCACTTTCATCTCTATTCCTGGATTCACCTTTGCCTACTTTTTACACGGAGAAAGATATTATTTTACCTGAAGTGACGGGGGGGGGGGGGGGGGGCGTAAACAACTAATTATTGAAAACTCGTATTTCTGAAAACCCTGGAAATCATCGTGCCATTTCGATATTTCAGAAATAGTTCTACTCTTCATAAATTAGTCCGATTATGTAAGCGTCTCTAACAAAGTATTAGTATGTTCTCTGTGTCGTGCTGTTTGAGATAAGTATAAATTTTCTATATAATTCGTCCCTATATTCGTAGACCATGTATGGTTATATCAGAAGTGGCGAATAAAATTACCATAAAACCTTATGATTAGAATATTTACAATACAAAGTTTGTGGGGTTTTTTATCGACGTCATAGTTCTCGAATTGTCATCAAAAGGATTTCATCCATAAAATTACGTCTGAAGATTTGAATAGCAAACTCATTTCTGGTATCACGATTGTTAAGTGGATATTTCTTGGCAAAGTTCTGTTGGTTTACTCAAAATATTCACTTGTGTTCAACGGAAGGAATAAATACACCAACCAAAAATGAATGCTGCTTCGTCCTCCTCTGTGAAAGTTGGAAGTCAGCAAGATGGAAGTAAACCAAAATATAAGAAGCAAGTTTCATCAAAATCTAACATGGTGGATCTAGAGGTGAGGTTTTATATATTCATATATCTTACCTCCTACAAGTATCTGGGAATTTCATTGGTTCAAAGACGTCACATGTAGACTGCATACAAAACCATATACTGCCTGTCAACATCAATATACGCTGACAGCTATGGGTAATCTCCCCTTTGTTCATTGATTATTCAAAATGGCGGTAGCCGATAAACGCTTCAAGTTGAAAGATTGAGTGTTGGAATCCCATATTTGGTCTGAAGTGCAGGTTAGGCAACTTAGAAAGCTTCATGTTCTGTGGATGTGTGTCATGTTACCTTCGAAATGAAACTGTTTGGTATGTATGAATTTGCCTTGTTACAATTTATGGGAGAGTGCCTGTAGGCACTCTCCCATAAATTGTAACAAGCCAAAGACACGTGAACACATTGTGAGAATTCTCTCATTTAATTTTGATCGCTGTTGTTATTAGTTCTGTGCATCAATGCAGCACTCGGTAAGATATATTCGTTACACAGTTTGTTGGTGGCCTAATATGGTATATATGATGTCAGTTAATTCCATATTGGACTCGAGCTTCGCTTTCGTCCAATATTAAATTAACTGAAACCATATATACCATATTAACAAACTGTGTAACAAATAATACATGCCGCTCCGTTTGTAAATACGTTGATAGGCGGCGGTCACAGCATCGCATACGATTTTCTAGTCCGTCGATCGTGCACACATTTCTCTGCGATTCACATCCTTGAAACGTCAAACTATGTGTACGTTTCCATGGCATCAAAGTTCTTCGTAAGGAGCGCGTGTGAATTGAAATATCATGAAAATGTGGCCAAGTCGGTTGAACCCCTGTATTGGGCTAATGATTTTATAATAAAAATTTGAATAAAAAAATCAAAATATTGGGGGCGGCAGTGACGCAGACGATAAACGACTTGAATAGAATATTACTCATCTAAGATTTCATCACTTGGGCTTGTGATTAATTTACTTATTCATTTTATATATAAAAGCACTGTGCCATATGGCACAAACTAGAAAAATAATTGAAAGTGAAGCCGACGTTTAGCAGGCAAGAAATAATTTTCCACACACACAAAATCCCCCTTATGGACAATGACATCATAAAAATCCCATTTTATTGGTTAGACAAAATGCCAACCCCGCCCTCAATGAATATTCATGAAACGTTCAGACAAAACTTCCCCGCTATTCTTTGAAACGCGGGAAAGTAAAATTATCCTGAAAATGGGGACAAGTCATGGTTGAACCCCTGTATATTGGGGAGGGAGCAATTTGCTATAATTTTATAACATTATCTTAATTTTCAACAAACATTTGAAAACAAAAATCAAAATATTGGGGGTGGCAGTGACACAGGCGTTAAACCACTTGAAAATTAATCATCTACCTAATATTCATATGTTTACTACCGTGCTGGGGAAATATAAGACAGGAATAACAAAGATACACACCTACCTTCTACACAGCACTTCCAGAAATCAGAAATATGACGCAATACATGCATAATAATGTGTTTTTTGATACTTTGATTTGACCATGACCTTCAAAATATTGAAAATATCGTATACGATTGGATTCGGTCCGTCAAAAAATGGAGCATGTTCCATTTTATTCGGGCGGACTGGGGCGACGTACGCGAAAGTTTTATCGTACACGCATGTGTGACCACCCCAACGGAAAGCTATAGTTTTTCATTTCAATCCGATGACGAAAACCACTGTTGTATCAAAAATCGGATGCTTGACGTACGATGGTGTGACCGCCGTTTTACATAAAATATGGTACAGTACTGTTATCTCAAAAGCGGACTGAGATCTGGTCGAAATTCTCAAACCACTTTCCCATCACAACACCGTAGAATGTTGCCTGTCGAAAGAAAAATGCGAAAACTTTTCTTGATTAACTCTTCGAACCCGAGAACCTGTTTTTTCCGGCCCCAAAACATAATAATTCATAATTTAATTAAGTAGGATGACTGGTGAGAGAATGTGTGGTGTGACCGATGAATATTTTCAACGTGCAGACTTGGGGCTGCACGTTGGAAATATTCATTGGTCCACTCCCAGATAATGACTATGGACTCTTCCAGTTACTGCCATTGGGCAAACTCGGAATATATCACCACAGTCCAAAGGGTTAAATCAGATTTCACAATATTTGTATGTATCAAATCTCGATCCATTGCATGGTATAATTGTGTCCAGATAATTGCGTCCAGATCCCGACGAGCTATCATAGTTCTGTATATGGAAAATATATGTTATGATCACTATGGGTTGATCGAGAAACTTGTATCAAGCCGCGTTTTTGTTCGTATTAGGTATCGCGACGAGCCCTTTAGGGCAAGTCGCGATACGTAATAGGAACACTATCGAGGCTTGGTACAAATTTCACGATCAAACGTGTGGTGAAGATAAATTTATTTTACCATCTCGAAGACCAACTTGGTCGTAATAACCAGTTTATCTTAACAATATTCCTCCATTCCTTGACTTTTTCGCATATATTTTGACAACCATTCCGCGTCTATGAATTGGTATTTTTATGAATGTAGATCATGATGACTTCATGGGATTACGTTCTTGAGCTGTGCATGACGTAAACCCCATTTACTGTTCCTCTTGTACTATAACCGCCGAAGTTTATAGTTGTGTTTCAGCCGTGTGGTTTCCTTGTTTATTTTTCAGCTTTAACACGTGGTAGGCTTTTATAAAAATATATCATGGCAAAAATTGATCTTCTCTAATTTATTTTGCTGAGTTGCTGATTTTTTTGTCATGTAATTACCGGTATCAAAACGCTGACATGTGTAATCAGTTTTAGGTGAGTGCAGGTAAAAAAACGTTTTCTTTCTGAATCAAATGATCGCACGTGCTCCCAGAACTTACTGTGGCTGATACAAATTTGTATCAGTCTAGACATTTTAGCTTTTATCTAACAATCAACTTAATTTGCACCTAAAAACTCGGAAAAAACGTTTGTATCAGCTCCCCGTTCCGCTTTCGTATCAGACAGATTCAGTTTCCAGTAAACGCCGCACTATCACATATACGCATTGTTATTACGCATCAAAATATAGTTCCTGAAATTAAAAATTTTGACCAATTCTAGCTAGAAAGTGGAAGAAACCGGCTTTATGTAATGGGATTGTTAAATAAATGTATTATCATGACCATGTGCATGTCCTGTAATTTGTGTCAGATTCTCGGTCGTGTTTACAATCGGATCGCAATTCGCCCTGACGGGCGAGTTGCGATCCAATTATAAACACGACCTCGAATCTAATACAAATTACAGGACATGCACCTGGACATGATAATGTATATGTATCAGGGGGAAAATCGATTGATTGTAAGGTAAACTAATATACTGTAAAAATCCATCTGAGTTAAGCTTCTTTTTAGATAATAGTCTTTGTACAGTAAAACTCGGCTGTAGTGAAGTCACGGCGACTCCGAAAACGAGTTCTCTTAGGGTCCTGCGAATATTCGAGATTCGATTCGATATCGATACCATACGTATGCTTTGAGATCGATCCCGAATCAGTCTCAGGATTCGATTTTTTCGAATCTCTCGTACCAACTTCAATTTGTTACATTTGCAACACAAATAGGATAAAACTGCCATTAGAAAATTCATTTATGTAGGCTCAATTCCTATTTATTTGAGTAATAGACAATGTTTAATTGTTAGGTGGGGGTGTGAATTTGGCCCAGAACATTATCCATAGTTTTGGTTTTTGAAGGCTTAACTTGTTACTGTTCACGTTCTAAAGAACGTGAATAGTAAGAAGTTAGGCCTTCAAAAACTAAAACTATGGACAATAGGCCTAGGTGTTTCATCAACGGTGCTGCAGAGAATATTTAAGTTATTGGTGTTTAAGGTGTTCACTCCGTCGCGTATGGGTCATCACAGTGTTCCATAACTTCCGTTTGATGCAATATCAAATAACTTGTCTTTTAAGATTCGATTCGGGATTCGATTCGATGTCGATATCAGAGACACGATTCGATTCGAGATTCGATTCGAAAAGAAATTTGTGATTCGCAGATCCCTAAGTTCTCTATAACTGATATTCGTTATATCCATATGACGAAGAAAAATCACCATATCCGAATTATGTGAAAAAACATAAAATAAACTTCAGTTACAATGAAACATGGTATTTTACTTACATGAACAACATAATCAAATATTTACATGTGTTTGCATCATATTATAAATAATTCAGTTAATCTTGTCTGTCGTTGTGCCGTGTGTTTTACGGCATTTTCCATTGAGTTCAAATTTCTAGACATTGATTCACTGATTTCGTTTTATCCCAACACATTGATAATGAGATTATGACTATACTGTTTACATATTCTTAACCCAGCACGAGGTGAAATGAAATGGGGATAAAATATGTTTCTGCTGTGGCGACCCACCCTCAACAAAACCCCCATGATTGCTCGTGCCCAAGGAACTCGCGCAGATGATTACGGTATCTGAATGCAATGCTTTGACGCTATGCTCATAAAAGGCCACTTGGGACTTGTCCACCTCCTTCATGAGGAATCTCTTCCCAATTTTCCCTCCCCACCCCCGTGAAGCATTTTTTGACGCCGCCACTGGTTACATGTTCTTATAATACCTTCCTCTGTTTAGTATTGGTACATGTTATTTATTTATTTATTTATTTATTTATTTATTTATTTATTTATTTATTTATTTATTTATTAGGGTTTAACAACACTTTAACAGCCAAGGTCATATCGTGTCGGTGACAGTTTTACGGGAGGAGGAAGCCGGAGTACCCGGAGAGAACCACCGAACAACGACGAGCAGCTGCCAGCTCTCCAACATCGTAAAAAAGCACTGCAGCACATGCAGGGTTAGATTGGTTGAAGACATGCGCACCATCGACGTGCAGCACGCCTTAGTACACGGCGTCATCGTGCCCCCATGTGGACAATCGGGGTTAAGTGCCTTGCCCAAGGACACAACGCGGGAGTCCGAATCGAGGACTAACCAGGCTCGACGTTGCTTAATTTCGGTGATCTGACGAGAACCTATTGGTACATGTTTGTTAGACAATTTATGATCTTGCCGTACTGCAAGATGATTACTGCAAAACACGACTGTAAACTTTTTCACCAGACATTTGTTTAGAGTTATTCAAAACAGCACAAAAATCATTATCAATCGGCTTGATGCATACTGGCTTGTCATGGCGGATTTACGCAGTGGCATTAGTGAGTGTCAGGTAACAAGATTAAAAGAAAAAAATCATATACTGTCCCGTACCATCTGTGAAAATTGTACACCACAGAATATGTTTTTGCTTCCTGACAAAACAAGGCTTTCCATAATATTCTTTCTATATTTTCTACATTTCGTTATTCAACAATCGATCGGCGTTTAATTTTTCTAGAAGCACACAAAGCTGGTGATCAATTCGGCCAGAGATGTGACAAGGGCTGTTATTATTTTTCTAAACTACGAACGGTTTTCAGTATTTCACATATCACGCTATTTTCCGCTTCTTTCTGCTTCTTTCTAAACACATTGGATGTGAGACATCATTGGAATCGGCTCATTGAGCCGATTCCAATGATATGCCACAAATTTATTCTAATTCCATATGGGTTTCTTTTATCTTCTGGTACACGACCTGAAGAGAGCTAGAGTACAATAATGAGAATTGAGAAGACATTCTCAAATCTTGCGTTATTTATTTATTTATTTATTTATTTATTTATTTATTTATTTATTTATTTATTTATTTGTGTTTTTAAGGTCACATACTTATGAACAATGGCTAATCGAGACCGTGACAGTTTTACGGGTGGAGGAAGCCGGCTACTCGAAGAGAACCACCGAGCATCGACGAGCAACTGTCAGCTCCTCAACATTCTAACTCTGTTCAAGCAGGGTTACAGTGGTTGAAGACATGTGCACCATCGACGTGCAGTACTCCTTAATACACGGCGTCATCGTGCCCCCATGTAGGCAACCGAGATAAAGTGCCTTGCCCAAGGACGCAACGCGGGTCGTCCTGGGCGGGGATCGAACTCGGAACCTCTAGCATAAAAGTCCAACAGTCTACAACTGAGCAACCGCGTTAACTGAATCAGTATATGATCTTCAGGCCATTTACTGGCTTGTTAATAGTATCTCTGTTCGCGAATTTTATTGAAACCATCAACGGTAGCCTGTAGATCCGCCCCTGGGTTGTATCTGAACTTACCGTGACTCGCATCAGATGTATTGTATACCACAACAAAATATTTTATTCCACTGTTAACAGTTTACTCAAAACATTGCTCCGACAAAAGCTGTGAACTTGACCTGCGACGCTCTGACGTAGTGTCAAGTGCGAGCCATGAATTATCAACAGCTTGCGTAACAGAACAGGACCTAGTAAGTCTGTGGCGTGAGAAAGTATTCATAATTTCTATATGTATTAATATTAGAGGTATTATGGAGTTTTTGGATTAACTTATAGTTTGGCGTAGAATTTGGAAAAAAACTATGCCGATGCATAAATGGTATTTGTCCACAAAAGACCAAAATGGTTGTCACATTTGGTGTTCGCAACAAAAGTGCGATAGAATCCGAATGATCCGAATATACCGACCGTCTTTGAGTTGCACGTTTGCTATTGCTTTTTGCGCTTTGCGCTCAGAAACTATATACATCGTTCATATTGGAGATCACACTCCGTGTTTTAGAAGTAATAGGCAGTAGCTGTCCATTTGAAGTACCGCTACATAAAAAAATCTTTTACGACCTCATGGGCACATTTGAATTAATATTTTGTTTGTACTCAGATTAGTGATTATAAACGCAGCAATGTCCTTCACATACACAAAATACACGTGGAGTCCACGTGTAGTCCGTGATATTCAGAAGAATGCCATCATCGAGTCTGTCAAGTGGTTATAAACGAAACACCACTGACGATTTACGGCACCGATGGTCGCTTGGAGTTTTGATGAAATCGGTTGTGATCGAAAGAGTATAATGGCCCATTGTTTCATATTTACAACACATGCGCGCGATTGACGTAAGACAATGTATTAATTAACAGGAGCCCTATACTATACGTTGATGGACGTTTAGTTGGCGGACATGGTCTCACATGAGAAGAAGTGAGAACAATATTAGGCAAGGATTAACCATGCATAATATTGTTCTCGTTGAGTGTCTTGAAACGTATTTATTATGCCAGCACCTTTCTATCGGCATTCATTTGTTTACAAAAGCAGACGAGTCGTGATGCAATGGAAAGGAAGTCACCCAACATCTCATTGATCGACAAGAAAATCTTTGATTCATCACCTCTGTCATTTTTGAGCGCATTTGCAATTCTGCCTTCTTTCGGACGCTTTGAACTTAAAACAAAACTTTTAAAAGTGACCGTTAGCGGAATTCAAACAGTGATTTTTACGCTGAAAACAAAATGCGGGCAATGACAAATAATATACCGCCAGTGTAAGTATTCTGAATTAATACGGGGTTACTGTCACCATTATTGTCGGTGTATTCCTCATTCTTCCTCACTAATGATGACTGTTCATTGATTAATCTATCTCCACTTATCCACCGGGCCACCACTCCCTTTACAAAGAGAGAGGTGGCCGAGAGGACAATTGCCCTGCTCTCTCGTGCCAGAGGTCCCGGGATCGATTCTCGGTCGGAGAAAGTTCTCGAGGTGTCCGAACACTCTCTATCAGCATCAATTGTGGGGTTGATGCTGTCGTAGAGTATCGACCTATCGTGCAGGCTAAAGGTCCCTTCGTAGTATTCGAGAAGAGCGAGGCCACGGAGTTGCTGCTACGACGGTCACCCCACACACCTGCGCCTTTGGGCCAAAGAGATGCGTTAATATAAGTTGCATAACTTGTTCGTCAGTCCTTGTAAAACAAATAAGCTTAAACATTAATCTATTGGGTTGGTGGATTAAAAGACATTCGCCTATCTTGGAATGTGAAAATCAATCATATCCGCGATGAAAAGGGTAACACTTTGAACTCGTGAGACGGATTTTTCGGTCCAAGGCATTATTGCGTCCAGTTTTTGCCTCTATACACGAGGCATTGGTGATAAAATAATAACTGCAGTCTACAGCCAGACGGCTGCAGACTGCAGTTATTATTGTATCCTCCCTGTGTATTGATGTGAAGACAGCAGTTATTATTTTATCCTCTCTGTATATTGATATTGGACTGACCCATCTCACTGTTCGGTCCAGGGCATAATTGCGTCCCATTTTTGCCTCATTATAAGAGGTCAATACACGGGGTATTGCTGATTAAATAATAACCGCAGACTGTAGTCAGACGGCTGCAGACTGCAGTTATTATTTTATCCTCCCTGTATATTGATATTAAACTGACCCATGTCACTGCAAGTGTACACAAGGGCGATACCATTCCAGGCCATGGGGGTTAAAAGAGGTAATATTCTCTTACTGGATATCGGTCCACAAATAGAAAGTTATTATAAATTCATAATAGAAACCAGTCTTACCAGTAATTACCTTCGCTGAGATATTTATTTCATCGTCGGGATGGGGTAACGGCACTCCATCAATGAGTTCTTTGTATTTTGGTCAGGAAATTCTTTTGTGTTATTAGGATGGGACTATTACAGATACCGCCTTTTTGAGTGGTGAAGTTTATACACAATTCACGGCGTATCTGATTCTCGTTTCTCACAGCTTCGATGGAATGCGATGATTTTGTCTAACGGCGAACTTCATTTAGCTTGCAGAGCGGCGAGAGGATTGTTTTCACCCTTTGCCTGCTGCCATAAAATCGAACTTAACTATCGTGCTGAGTACAGAATTTGAGCTGATTACTGCCCAGCATTCTCAGAATTAAATGATGGAATATAGATGCATGATTAAACATAGTGTCGAGAGAATTGTTTTCACGCTTTGTTTATTGCACACCCGCCATCAAACCGAACCTAACTGTCGTGCTGAGTACAGAATTATGGGTGATAACTGCCCAGCATTCTCAGAATTAAATGATGGAATACAGATGCATAATTAAAGGTGGATGCAGACTGGATGCGATTGGAACTTAATAATTAACGAGTTCATTTCTCGGTTTGGAATTTTGATATGGTGTGATATTTATGAGCCCTACTGTAGAGCAAAGACAGAAAGAAATTAACCTTTTAATCATTTACCTAACGTAACGGTCAAAACCGGCCAGGCTATTCTCAAAAATCGCCAATTAATTTTCATTATTTTTTTCATTTTTTGTCTCAAAAACATAGGTTATGACCCCTCGTTGGAACGAGCTCGTCGAGCTCGTTCCAACGAGGGGTCATAACCTATGTTTTTGAGACAAAAAATGAAAAAATTAGTTATTCAAGAATTATTTTTGCAAAGTGTGGCCTGCTTTTCAGGTTAGGTAAAGGGTTAATCCCTGATGGCATCCTCCACGTCGGTTCAATGACATCTATTGGAAGAAACCGTATTCGTTAGTTTGGGTTAATATTTCCAACGTGCAGCCTTAGGGCAGCTATTTACTTCATCAAATTAGGATGCCGTATAATGATCCTGGTCTGGAAAAGCGTTTTTCGGGTTCAGTGGGTAACACTCAGTGAAATACAATCGCTGAATATTATTGTGACGCAGAGGTTTGTGTTCGTTTCTCGTTGAAAGTCATTTTTATCCCATAAATGGTCGGTTATTCGAACAATAAGAACCTTGGATAAATTTTTGCCTTATTTACCTAGTAGGGTGATAAATTTTCCCCGTAGGTTTAACACTGAAAGAATTTATTCCTGTAGCAGAGACGGACTTGTTGACCTCTGACCTCCGCCACATTCGTGTAGCATAATTAATAGTTCAATTGTTGTTTTCTTTAAACCCTTTTGAAAGTATTACACAATGCCAGTAGACAACATCACCCACTGCTCATATAATAAAGTATTTTTGCAAGTTTAGCTCAAGTTTGTAGGGGAATTATTTTTAGACAGAAATGTATTTCTGCACCTTGTTTATTTTTACCAAGTTTGCTGGTCGATCGAATTGGACCAATGTGTTCATCAATTCTCGCCGCGTTTTGTCGCGAGTAACTGCACGATTTCCCAGTGACATCCCTATAAAAGATTTATGAGATAAACAAAATAAAAGTAGAGTGTTTTCAAGTAAAAAATGTATTCTACTCGTAGAATTAAGAATGAAACCGACTCGCCAGAGGCTCGTCGGTTTCATTCTTAATCCTACTCGTAGAATATTTTTTTTACTTGAAAACACTATACTTTTATTCTATATTTATCACACTGTGCCGGAATTACAAGCAGAAAAGAAAATGGTAAATTATCACATTATCGCATCTCATTCAGTGTGCACTTGCCTTTACTTTATCAATCACCATTGGTGCGTTAAAAGCCGACTGTTCCCGAAAAACATCAGTACTTGAGAGTCCTGGTCAACTATTTTTATCATTCAAAGTTACGAGCGGAAAAGTTGTCTCCTCTACATTGCAATTTTAATTAACGTCAAAGAAAAAGAAATCCACGCTACTTCGACAGCTCGTAACGAGCGTTGGTCATATTGTAGAGATAGTCTGCAAACTATCGCCACCATTTGAACAACACTCCAAACCTGTGTGGGTGTGATACATGTTAACTATCGGCACGATTTGTATTCGACAAATACTAAGATGGGGTCGTGTTTGCCATCAGGGACGTAGCTAGGAGGTTTTCAATGGGGGTGTCAATCTATGAAAATTCTAACTTGGGACGAATACTCAAAGGGGTGGGCCCCCACCACTTCCCCATTCTGCCCCTCCCCTCCTGCAGGAGGGGGAATTTGTCAAAATGTTGACTCCGAGTGTCTGTACCGGTAGGTTTTAGGGGATTCTAAGAATATTTCCAAACAGTTTAAATGACTGCAGCTAAATATCTATACTCATAATTTGAGATTTTACACGCTAAAAACTACACTTGATGTGCTGTATTTAACACTTACTAAGTGCTGAACTAGCACTTTGTTCAAGTGTAGATAATCCAGAACTTGACAGATGTTACAATAATACCACTTGACAATTGTAATGTCGCGACACTTGAAAGGAAACAACGCAGATGACGCGGATCAGGCTCGAACTCTCGAGCCTGATCCGCGTCATCTGCGTTGTGTCCTTTTAATTATGTACCCGCCAAGCGCAAATCAAATTATGGACGATTGTGGAAGAACCACCAATGCTAGACACATGGGAAGTGCCATCCATTCAAGTTTCAGATGTCTGACGAATGTAATGTCTGAGTGCTTAAAGCATTGCACTTTGAGTGTTAAAATCAAATCCTAAGAGTTAGAATGGGTTTAACACCTTGAAAGTGTCAGTTTTAACACTTTAGTTTTTAGTGTGTAAGACCGCACATAATGACAATTTCGTGTGGTACTGCAGTCTGCAGGTTGGCCCTATCTGCCTTATTTAGGCATTGTGTCAATTACATGAATGTTCATGTATGGAGAATGGTAAAGAATTAGTATTCAATCAATAATTTATTAATTAATCATCTCAAATATGAGGTCATGCTGAGCAGTGAGCACACTAATCTTGAAATGAACTCAATGTCTAATAACCATTCATTCTGCTTACAAAGTATGAGTAATGAGTTAGCTAATTGACTCAACCTTTCTGTCACAATATGTGTGAGATACCAATTCAACAATACCAAAAACAAATCTAAATTTTCATTTCATTTTCATTTTCATTCTGGTTTGATGATTACACAACCACGTTTGTGGAATTAACCACGGAGTCACTGAGAAGTTGGAAAATCTTGCGTTGTCCGATCATAATTCTGTCCGAGGGAGTCGGCGGTTGGAATTTTCACGAAAATGTGATACTACCTTCAGAAAAAAAACTCCGTTTCAACAATGCTTCTAATTTCCAACTGTTGGAATTTTTGTCTGAAAAATTTCCAACTATCTTGATTTTTGGACAAATATTGGGGACGGGTGAAACACTCCCCTACACCCCCTACAGTTACGTCCCTGTTTGCCATGCTGTGAGTTTCGGGAGCGATTGTCTTTGCTGTGATAGTATCGCATTTGCGCCACAATGGCTCTAAAAGGAGTCTATTCTGAGTAATGCTTGACTCGGAAGTTAATTAATTTCGCTACTGCACGTCGAAGGTGCGCATGTCTTCAACTAATCTAACCCTGCCTGTGCCGCGGTGCAGAGTTCAGAGTTATGATGTTGGAGAGCTGACAGCTGCTCGTCGTTGCTCGGTGGTTCTCTCCGGGTACTCCGGATTCCTCCACCTGTAAAACTGTCACCGACATGATATGACCCTGGCTGTTAATGTGTCGTTAAACCCTGATAAAAAAATAAAAAATAAAAAATTCATTTTGTAAAAAAATATCTCTTTCATCCCTGATATGACGGTGTGGTATCTAGCTTGTCAGTTTACATGTTCATGACATGTAATGATATTGGAAGAGATTATTATGCTTTATTTATTTATTTATTTATTTATTTATTTATTTATTTATTTATTTATTTATTTATTTATTTATTGGTGTGTTAAGGTCATATACTTTTGCACAATGGCTAATCATGACCGGGACAGTTTTACGGGTGGAGGAAGCCGGAGTACCCGGAGAGAACCACCGAGGAACGACGAGCAGCTGCCAGCTCCCCAACATCGTAACTGCAGCACAATCAGGGTTAGATTGGTTGAAGACAAGCGTACCATCGACGTGCAGTACGCCTTAGTACACGGCGTCATCGTGATCCCATGTGGACAATCAGGGTTAAGTGCCTTGCCCAAGGACACAACGCGGTTGCCGCAGGTGGGATTCGAACCGAGGACCTCTCGGCTTGCAGCCTGCTCTGAAGTGCATTAATCTTTTAACTTGCTGGAGTATGGCAACAGGCAGAAAATATTGATTTATTTACCTTCTGGAACTGAAGTGCCAGTTCATATTCTTTTAAATGACCCCCACCTTATTGCTGGTCACGAAAACAGTCCGCAGTCAGGGACGTGGCTAGAGGTTTCCGATTGTGGGGGAGTAGGGTAGTGAATTTCCAACATGGAGAGGGACCGGGAGGGGAAACCCCCCTCCCGGTCCCTCTCCACAGTTGGAAGAAACAATTTGAAAATGAAGCCATGAAACGGGGCATAACATTGATTCTAGTAACTGAAATGCCAACACGTTTATGATTGAATTATTAGGTTATTATTATTTGGTATTCTTCTGGGAACTGAATATGTGCTGCACAAATGCTCAAGCTTAGAATTTTGAGCATTCTATTATTCTGATTCTTATCAACTGCCATGTTATACTGAGCCAGTTTTCTGTGACACCTTGCAAATATATAATAACACTTTTGCCAGCCGCTGATTTGTCGCGGTTCTCGGACGAGAAGGCCATGGTTACCCCTGTACTCCCAACAGCCTCCCTATTCCCGCGCTTCTCCTCTCCTCCCAACACTCGGAGACGAACTGCTTGATGATATCCCTTGTCCCATTCTTCCCAATCTCTCCGATTAGCATATTAACCCTCTCCTTTGAGTCTCCTCCTAACCACATGTCCTTCATTCTCCACATCCCACTTCCCCATTATACTCCCAGTGAATCTCATTCTTTTAGACTGGTACTTTGGGCATTCTTGAAGAAAGTGTTCCAGAGTCTCCACCATGTCCAAGTTACACATCTGGCACTCCCTTTCGCCGTCTTTCCCAATTTTTCCCCTCAGCTCCAGGGATCGCGACCTCAGCTTGAACAACAGTGACCCCCCAAAGGTGCCATCAAGGTACTCTTCAAAACCTGGCTTCTCTTTATCACGCAGGCCACCCAAAGACCTCTTTGATTTGACCCCCTCCCGCCAGTCACGGTTACAATCCTCTATGACCCTTTCTCTGACGATTTTTTTATCCTGCAAAACTCTCCAGCTTTTGGGGACCGTTAGCGGTCACACACATCTCAACGAATTGGATTGAATCCCACGTTCACTTTCATCTCTATTCCTGGATTCACCTTTGCCTACTTTTTACACGGAGAAAGATATTATTTTACCTGAAGTGACGGGGTGGGGGGGGGGGATAAAAAAACTAATTATTGAAAACTCGTATTTCTGAAAACCCTGGAAATCATCGTGCCATTTCGATATTTCAGAAATAGTTCTACTCTTCATAAATTAGTCCGATTATGTAAGCGTCTCCAACAAAGTATTAGTATGTTCTCTGTGTCGTGCTGTTTGAGATAAGTATAAATTTTCTATATAATTCCTCCCTATATTCGTAGACCATGTATGGTTATATCAGAAGTGGCGAATAAAATTACCATAAAACCTTATGATTAGAATATTTACAATACAAAGTTTGTGTTTTTTTTTATCAACGTCATAGTTCTCGAATTGTCATCAAAAGGATTTCATCCATAAAATTACGTCTGAAGATTTGAATAGCAAACTCATTTCTGGTATCACGATTGTTAAGTGGATATTTCTTGGCAAAGTTCTGTTGGTTTACTCAAAATATTCACTTGTGTTCAACGGAAGGAATAAATACACCAACCAAAAATGAATGCTGCTTCGTCCTCCTCTGTGAAAGTTGGAAGTCAGCAAGATGGAAGTAAACCAAAATATAAGAAGCAGGTTTCATCAAAATCTAACATGGTGGATCTAGAGGTGAGGTTTTATATCTTCATATATCTTACCTCCTACAAGTAGCTGGGAATTTCATTGGTCAAAGACGTCGCATGCAGACTGCATACAAAACCATATACTGCCTGTCAACATCAATATACGCTGACAGCTATGGGTAATCTCCCCTTTGTTCATTGATTATTCAAAATGGCGGTAGCCGATAAACGCTTCAAGTTGAAAGATTGAGTGTTGGAATCCCATATTTGGTCTGAAGTGCAGGTTAGGCAACTTAGAAAGCTTCATATTCTGTGGATGTGTGTCATGTTACCTTCGAAATGAAACTGTTTGGTATGTATGAATTTGCCTTGTTACAATTTATGGGAGAGTGCCTGTAGGCACTCTCCCATAAATTGTAACAAGCCAAAGACACGTGAACACATTGTGAGAATTCTCTCATTTAATTTTGATCGCTGTTGTTATTAGTTCTGTGCATCAATGCAGCAGTCGGTAAGATATATTCGTTACACAGTTTGTTGGTGGCCTAATATGGTATATATGATGTCAGTTAATTCCATATTGGACTTGAGCTTCGCTTTCGTCCAATATTAAATTAACTGAAACCATATATACCATATTAACAAACTGTGTAACAAATAATACATGCCGCTCCGTTTGTAAATACGTTGTTAGGCAGCGGTCTCAGCATCGCATACGATTTTCTAGTCCGTCGATCGTGCACACATTTCTCTGCGATTCACATCCTTGAAACGTCAAACTATGTGTACGTTTCCATGGCATCAAAGTTCTTCGTAAGGAGCGCGTGTGAATTGAAATATCATGAAAATGTGGCCAAGTCGGTTGAACCCCTGTATTGGGCTAATGATTTTATAATCAAAATTTGAATAAAAAAATCAAAATATTGGGGGCGGCAGTGACGCAGACGATAAACGACTTGAATAGAATATTACTCATCTAAGATTTCATCACTTGGGCTTGTGATTAATTTACTTATTCATTTTATATATAAAAGCATTGTGCCATATGGCACAAACTAGAAAAATAATTGAAAGTGAAGCCGACGTTTAGCAGGCAAGAAATGATTTTCCACACATACAAAATCCCCCTTATGGACAATGACATCATAAAAATCCCATTTTATTGGTTAGACAAAATGCCAACCCCGCCCTCAATGAATATTCATGAAACGTTCAGACAAAACTTTCCCGCTATTCTTTGAAACGCGAGAAAGTAAAATTATCCTGAAAATGGGGACAAGTCATGGTTGAACCCCTGTATATTGGGGAGGGAGCAATTTGCTATAATTTTATAACATTATCTTAATTTTCAACAAAAATTTGAAAAAAAAAATCAAAATATTGGGGGTGGCAGTGACACAGACGTTAAACCACTTGAAAATTAATCATCTACCTAATATTCATATGTTTACTACCGTGCTGGGGAAATATAAGACAGGAATAACAAAGATACACACCTACCTTCTACACAGCACTTCCAGAAATCAGAAATATGACGCAATACATGCATAATAATGTGTTTTTTGATACTTTGATTTGACCATGACCTTCAAAATATTGAAAATATCGTATACGATTGGATTCGGTCCGTCAAAAAATGGAGCATGTTCCATTTTATTCGGACGGACTGGGGCGACGTACGCGAAAGTTTTATCGTACACGCATGTGTGACCACCCCAACGGAAAGCTATAGTTTTCATTTCAATCCGATGACGAAAACCACTGTTGTATCAAAAATCGGATGCTTGACGTACGATGGTGTGACCGCCGCTTTACATAAAATATGGTACAGTACTGTTATCTCAAAAGCGGACCGAGATGTGGACGAAATTCTTAAACCACTTTCCCATCACAACACCGTAGAATGTTGCCTGTCGAAAGAAAAATGCGAAAACTTTTCTTGATTAACTCTTCGAACCCGAGAGCCTGTTCTTTTTCCGGCTCCAAAACATAATAATTCAAACGTTAATTAAATAGGATGGCTGCTGAATGAATGTGTGGTGGGACCGATGAATATTTTCAACGTGCAGCCTTGGGCTGCACGTTGGAAATATTCATTGGTCTACTCCCAAATAATGACTATGGACTCTCCAGTTGCAGCCATTGTGCAAACTCGCAATATACCACCACAGTTCAAAGGGTTAAATTAGATTTCACAAGATTTTTATGTATCAAATCTCGATCCATTGCATGGTATAATTGTGTCGCGTCCAGATCCCGACGAGCTATCATAGTTCTGTATATGGGAAATTTATGTTGTGATCACTATGGGTTGATCGAGAAACTTGTATCAAGCCGCGTTTTTGTTCGTATTAGGTATCGCGACGAGCCCTTTTGGGCAAGTCGCGATACGTAATAGGAACACTATCGAGGCTTGGTACAAATTTCATGATCATACGTGTGGTGAAGATAAATTTATTTTACCATCTCGAAGACCAACTTGGTCGTAATAACCAGTTTATCTTACAATATTCCTCCATTCCTTGACTTTTTCGCATATATTTTGACAACCATTCCGCGTCTATGAATTGATATGTTTATGAATGTAGATCATGATGACTTCATGGGATTACGTTCTTGAGCTGTGCATGACGTAAACCCCATTTACTGTTCCACTTGTTCTATAACCGCCGACGTTTATAGTTGTGTTTTAGCTTGTGGTTTTCCTTGTTTATTTTTCAGCTTTAACACGTGGTGGGCTTATATAAAAATGTCATCATGACAAAAAATGATCTCATCTAATTTATTTTGCTGAGTTGCTGGTGTATTTCTCATGTAATTACTGGTATCAAAACGCTGACATGTGTAATCAGTTTTACGTGAGTGCAGGTAAAAACATTCTCTTTCTGAATTAAATGATCGCACGTGCTCCCAGAACTTACTGTGGCTGATACAAATTTGTATCAGTCTAGACATTTTAGCTTTTATCTAACAATCAACTTAATTTGCACCTAAAAACTCGGAAAAAACGTTTGTATCAGCTCCCCGTTCCGATTTCGTATCATACGGATTCAATTTTCGGTAAACACCGCACTATCACATATACGCATTGTTATTACGCATCAAAATATAGTTCCTGAAATTAAAAATTTTGACCAATTCTAGCTAGAAAGTGGAAGAAACGGGCTTTATGTAACGGGATTGTTAGATAAATGTATTATAATGACCATGTGCATGTCCTGTAATTTGTGTCAGATTCTCAGTCGTGTTTACAATCGGATCGCAATTCGCCCTGATGGGCGAGTTGCGATCCAATTATAAACACGATCTCGAATCTGATACAAATTACAGGACATGCACCTGGACATGATAATGTATATGTATCAGGGGAAAATCGATTGATTGAAAGGTAAACTAATATACTGTAAAAGTCCAACTGAGTTAAGCTTCTTTTTAGATAATAGTCTTTGTACAGTAAAACTCGGCTGTAGTGAAGTCACGGCGACTCCGAAAACGAGTTCTCTTAGGATCCTGCGAATATTCGAGATTCGATTCGATATCGATACCATACGTATGCTTCGAGATCGATCCCGAATCAGTTTCAGGATTCGATTTTTTCGAATCTCTCGTACCAACTTCAATTTGTTACATTTGCAACAAAAATAGGATAAAACTGCCATTAGAAAATTCATTTATGTAGGCTCAATTCCTATTTATTTGAGTAATTGACAATGTTTAATTGTTTGGTGAGGTGTGAATTTGGCCCAGAACATTATCCATAGTTTTGGTTTTTGAAGGCTTAACTTGTTACTGTTCACGTTCTAAAGAACGTGAATAGTAAGAAGTTAGGCCTTCAAAAACTAAAACTATGGACAATAGGCCTAGCTGTTTCATCAACGGTGCTACAGAGAATATTTAGTTATTGGTGTTTAAGGTGTTCACTCCGTCGCGTATGGGTCATCACAGTGTTCCGTAACTTCCGTTTGATGCAATATCAAATAACTTGTCTTTTAAGATTCGATTCGATGTCGATATCAGAGACACGATTCGATTCGAGATTCGATTCGAAAAGAAATTTGTGATTCGCAGATCCCTAAGTTCTCTATAAATGATATTCGTTATATCCATATAACGAAGAAAAATCACCATATCCGAATTATGTGAAAAAACATAAAATAAACTTCAGTTACAATGAAACATGGTATTTTACTTACACGAACAACATAATCAAATATTTACATGTGTTTGCATCATATTTTAAATAATTCAGTTAATCTTGTCTGTCGTTGTGCCGTGTGTTTTTGCGGCATTTTCCATTGAGTTCAAATTTCTAGACATTGATTCACTGATTTCGTTTTATCCCAACACATTGATAATGAGATTATGACTATACTGTTTACATATTCTTAACCCAGCACGAGGTGAAATGAAATGGGTATAAAATGTGTTTCTGCTGTGGAGACCCATCCTCAAAAAAACCCATATGATTGCTCGTGCCCAAGGAACTCGCGCAGATGAGTACGGTATCTGAATGCAATGCTTTGACGCTATGCTCATAAAAGGCCACTTGTGACTTGTCCACCTCCTTCATAGGGAATCTCTTCCCAATTTCCCCTCCCCACCCCCGTGAAGCATTTTTTGGCGCCGCCATTGGTTACATGTTCTTATAATACCTTCCTCTGTTTTGTATTGGTACATGTTATTTATTTATTAGGGTTTAACGACACTTTAACAGCCAAGGTCATATCGTGTCGGTGACAGTTTTACGGGCGGAGGAAGCCGGAGTAACCGGAGAGAATCACCGAGCAACGACGAGCAGCTACCAGTTCCCCAACATCGTAAAACAGCACTGCAGCATAGGCAGGATTAGATTGGTTGAAGACATGCGCACCGTCGACGTGCAGCACGCCTTAGTACACGGCGTCATCGTCCCCCATGTGGACACTCGGGGTTAAGTGCCTTGCCCAAGGACACAACGCGGGAGTCCAAATCGATCGCCCAGACGGTCACCCATCCAAGGACTAACCAGGCTCGACGTTGCTTAACTTCGGTGATCTAACGAGAATCTATTGGTACATGTTTGTTAGACAATTTATGATCTTGCCGTACTGCAAGAAGATTACTGCAAAACACTACTGGAAGCATTTTTCACCAGACATTTGTTTAGAGTTATTCAAAACAGCACAAAAATCATTCTCAATCGGCTTGTTGCATACTGGCTTGTCATGGCGGATTTACGTAGTGGCATTAGTGAATGTCAAGTAACAAGATTAAAAGAAAAAAATCATATACTGTCCCGTACGATCTGTGAAAATTGTACACCACAGAATACGTTTTTGCTTCCTGACAAAACGACAAGGCTTTCCATAATATTCTTTCTATATTTTCTCCATTTAGTTACTCAACAATCGATCGGCGTTTAATTTTTCTAGAAGCGCACAAAGCTGGTGATCATTTCGGCCAGAGATGTGACAAGGGCTGTTATTATTTTTCTAAACTACGAACTGTTTTCCGTATTTCACATATCACGCTATTTTCCGCTTCTTTCTAAACACATTGGATGTGACACATCATGATATGCCACAAATGTATTCTAATTCCATATGGGTTTCTTTTATCTTCTGGTACACGGCCTGAAGAGAGCTAGAGTACAATAATGAGAATTGAGAAGTCTTTCTCAAATCTTGCGTTAACTATTTATTTATTTATTTGTGATTTTAAGGTCACATACTTATGCACAATGGCTAATCGAGACCGTGACAGTTTTACGGGTGGAGGAAGCCGGAGTACTCTGAGAGAACCACCGAGCATCGACGAGCAATTGTCAGCTCCTCAACATTCTAACTCTGTTCGAGCAGGGTTACAGCGATTGAAGACATGTGCACCATCGACATTCAGTACGCCTTAGTACACGGCGTCATCGTGTCCCCATGTAGGCAAACGGGATAAAGTGCCTTGCCCAAGGACGCAACGCCGGCCGTCCCGGGCGGGGATCGAACTCGGGACCTCTAGCATAAAAGTCCAACAGTCTACAACTGAGCCACCGCGTTAACTGGATCAGTATATGATTTTCAGGCAATTTACTGGCCTGTTAATAGTATCTCTGTTCGCGAATTTCATTGAAACCATCAACTGTAGCCTGTAGATCCGCCCCTGGGTTGTATCTGATCTTACCGTGACTCTCATCAAATGTATTGTATCCCACAACAAAATATTTTATTCCACTATTACCAGTTTACTCAAAACATTGCTCCGGCAAAAGCTGTGAACTTGACCTGCGACGCTCTGACGTAGTGTTAAGTGTGAGCCATGAATTATCAACAGCCTGCGTAACAGAACAGGACCTCGTAAGTCTGTGGCGCGAGAAAGTATTCATAATTTTTATATGTATTAATATTAGGGGTATTATGAAGTTTTTGGATTAACTTAGTTTTGCCTAGAATTTGGAAAAAACTGTGCCGATGCATAAATGGTATTTGTCCACAAAAGACCAAAATGGTTGCCACATTTGGTGTTCGCAACAAAAGTGCGATAGAATCCGAATGATCCGAATATACCGACAGTCTTTGAGTTGCACGTTTGCTATTGCCTTTTGTGCTTTGCGCTCAGAAACTATATACATCGTTCATATGGGAGATCATACTCCGTGTTTCAGAAGTAATAGGCAGTAGCTGTCCATTTGAAGTACCCCAACCTACAAACTCTTTTACGACCTCATGGTCCACATTTGAATTATTATTTTGTTTGGAGTTATTATACGCGCAGCAATGTCCTTCACATACACAAAATCCATGTGATGTCCGCGTGTAGTCCGTGATATTCAGAAGAATGCCATCATCGAGTCTGTCAAGTGGTTATAAATGAAACACCACGGACGATTTACGGCACCGATAGTCGCTCGGAGTTTTGATGAAATCGGTTGTGATCAAAAGAGTATGATGGCCCATTGTTTCATATCTGCAACACATGCGCGCGATTGACGTAAGACAATGTATTAATTAACAGGAGCCCTATACTATACGTTGATGGACGTTTAGTTGGCGGACATGGTCTCACATGAGAAGAAGTGAGAACAATATTAGGCAAGGATTAACCATGCATAATATTGTTCCTTTGAGTGTCATGAAACATTTTGTTATGCCAGCCCCTTTCTATCGGCATCCATTTGTTTACAGAAGCAGACGAGTAGTGATGCAATGGAAAGGAAATCACCCAACATCTCATTGATCGACAACAAAATCTTTGATTCATTACCTCTGTCATTTTTGGGCGCATTTGCAATTCTGCCTTCTTTCGGACGCTTTGAACTTAAAAAAAACTTTTAAAAGTGACCGTTAGCGGAATTCAAACAGTGATTTTTACGCTGAAAACAAAATGTGGGCAATGACAATTAATATTCCGTCAGTGTAGGTATTCTGAATTAATACGGGGTTACTGTTGACCATTATTATCGGTGTATTCCTCAGTCTTCCTCACTAATTATGATTGTTCATTGATTAATCTATCTCCACTTATCCACCGGGCCACCACTCCCTTTACAAAGAGAGAGGTGGACGAGAGGACAAGTGCACTGCTCTCTCGTGTCAGAGGTCCCGGGATCGATTCTCGGTCGGAGAAAGTTCTCGAGGTGTCCGAACACTCTCTATCAGCATCAGTCAGTTGTGGGGTTGATGCTGTCACAGTGTGTCTTCCTATCGTGTAGGCTAAAGATCCCTTCGTAGTTTTCGAGAAAGCGAGGCCACGAAGTTGCCGCTACGATGGCCACCTCACACACCTGCACCTTTCGGCCAAGGAGATGCGTTAATATAAGTTGCGTAACTTGTTCGTCAGTCTTTGTAAAACAAGTAAGCTTGAAACATTAATCTATTTGGGTTGGCGAATTAAGACATTCGCCTATCTTGGAATATGCAATTCAATCATATCCGCGATGAAAAGGGAAACACTTTGAACTCGTGAGACGGGTTTTTCGGTACAATGCATAGTGGCGTCCCATTTTTGCCCCTATACACGGGGCATTGCTGATAAAATATTAACTGCAGTCAGACGGCTGAAGACTGCAGTTATTATTTTATCCTCCCTGTATATTGATACTGGACTGACCCATCTCACTGTTCGGTCCAAGGTATAATTGCGTCCCATTTTTGCCTCATTATAAGAGGTCAATACACGGGGTATTGCTGATTAAATAATAACCGCAGTCTGCAGTCAGACGGCTGCAGACTGCAGTTATTATTTTATCCTCCCTGTATATTGATATTAGACTGACCCATGTCACTGTAAGTGTACACAAAGGCGATACCATTCCAGGACATGGGGGTTAAAAGAGGTGATATTCTCTTACTGGATATCGGTCCACAAATAGAAAGTTATTATAAATTCATAATAGAAACCAGTCTTACCAGTAATTACCTTCGCTGAGATATTTATTTCATCGTCGGGATGGGGTAACGGCACTCCATCAATGAGTTCTTTGTATTTTGGTCAGGAAATTCTTTTGTGTTATTAGGATGGGACTATTACAGATACCGCCTTTTTGCGTGGTGAAGTTTATACACAATTCACGACGTATCTGATTCTCGTTTTACACAGCATCGATGGAATGCGATGATTTTGTCTAACGGCGAACTTCATTTAGCTTGCATAGCGTCGAGAGAATTGTTTTCACCCTTTGTCTGTTGCCATAAAATCGAATCTAACTATCGTGCTGAGTACGGAATTTGAGCTGATTACTGCCCAGCATTCTCAGAATTAAATGATGGAATATAGATGCATGATTAAACATAGTGTCGAGAGAATTGTTTTCACGCTTTGCTTATTGCACACCCGCCATCAAACCGAACCTAACTATCGTGCTGAGTACAGAATTATGGGTGATAACTGCCCAGCATTCTCAGAATTAAATGATGGAATATAGATGCATAATTAAAGGTGGATACAGACTGTATGCGATTGGAACTTAATAATTAACGAGTTCATTTCTCGGTTTGGAATTTTGATATGGTGTGATATTTATGAGCCCTACTGTAGAGCAAAGACAGAAAGAAATTAACCTTTTAACCCTTTACCTAACGTAACGGTCAACGCTATTCTCAAAAATCGCCAATTAATTTTCATTATTTTTTTCATTTTTTTGTCTCAAAAACATAGGTTATGCAGGGGCGGATCCAGGGGGGTGCTCTGGGTGCTCGAGCACCCCCCCCCCCCCACACACACACACGCCTACTCACTACTCACAGTCATCCAAAAAAATTTGAATTTGCAGACATTCTGAAAGAGTGAGAACTTCATCCCAATCACAAGTATTACTGTAATAAGGATACGCGATTACTGTATTTCTGATCCAGCCTCCAATAATCTATCTTGAAGATTTAATTTCAATAAAATGTAATTGTTATAAGAATGGGCCTGGAATTTAACCAGTTACCAATCACAGCTTTTCCCAAAATGGATGGCATTTGAATCAGTTGACGAGCTGATTCCAATGTCATCCATATATTTACGGTCTTATGGACAAAGTTTCCACGTTTATCAGCTCTGTTCGTAAATATATCTGTTCAGCTTAATCAGTGATGCTATAGTGACGTTCGCCTTCAGCAATAGTTTTACACTATGACAGATGATTGAATGGGACAATTTAATATTTAACAAAGAGCATTTAACATTGGTGAATGATTCACCAATGTTAAATGCTCTTTGTTAAATATTAAATTATCGCAACAGTTGAACTTGCTGGATAATGCCTACAGGCATTCTCTTGTAAACTGAAACAATTTAATGTTACAGAGCAACAGGACATCTATTATCCAGACTTATTTCTTCGATAACATGAATAAAATAATTAAGCTACTTACCAGTTAAGATCAGTTGATGGAACAATGTATTTACACAGTGTACAAGTTTGTGCGTTCACATAGCACGGTTGAAGCGCACAAACTGAGACAGGACTTGGGTGTTTCAGAAGCGGATCCAGGATTTTAAAATAGAGGGACGTCGCCCTCTATACTTATATGGTCACAAACTGTTGTGATGCAAGTGTGCACATACTATTAATTTATAGTACGCACTGGCTTCAATTATTTTATTAGAATTGACTGGGGCGTGCCTTTGCCTTTGGCACGCTCCAGTCAATTCTAACAAAATAATTTTCAACGACATATACTTTTTATATCTGATTAATAGACGGGGACGCACGCGGCATGCGCCCCTCTATTTTCTCAGAAATGATTTCTGAGAAAATAGAGGGGCGCACGCCATGTGCGCCCCCGTCAAAATCTGCCTTTGGGGCGTTTAACATTTAAATAGTATATGCATCTCAAAGTTGACCAGAAGAAATGTGACCCCCCCCCCCCCCTCGGCCACTCACCCAGTGGCACCAACCCATCCACACATTCACCCACCTACACACACTCATACTTCTTGGAACTTCTGTCGCCCCTGCGTACAACAGGTATGTCATGGTGAAAATTGTTATGTTTCTTCCTGGCAATCCCCGCATTTCAGTTAATTTGATGCAAAATCCAGGGGTGATTATATTTGCTTCTTGGTAGGTAACAATTTCGAATGATTATTTTGTTTTTCATTGGGCAGTGTCAGTACCATAATTGTTTTTACCAAATTTCAAGCCAAATCGGCAGAAAATAGGTTTAAGAGAAAGGACAAATATATGACCAGGATACGTCTCAGATAGCATCTGATGGGTTCCTAATTCAAATTTTTGTCTGGGGGAGGACCCCCAGACCCCCCGCGAATTGCTTCGCGCCTTCGGCGCTCGCAAGGACGGCGCAGAGCGCCGTCACGCTGCGCGCCTTCGGCGCTTGCCAACCAACAATAGCACCCCCCCTTATAAAATCCTGGATCCGCGCCTGTTATGACCCCTCGTTGGAACGAGCTCGTCGAGCTCGTTCCAACGAGGGGTCATAACCTATGTTTTTGAGAGAAAAAATGAAAAAAATTAGTTATTCAAGAATTATTTTTGCAAGTGTCGTCTGCTTTTCAGGTTAGGTAAAGGGTTAATCCCTGATGGCATCTTCCACGTCAGTTCAATGGCATCTATTGGATGAGTCCGCATTCATTAGCTTGGGTTAATATTTCCAACCTGCAGCCTTAGGGCAGCCATTTACTTCATCAAATTAGGATGCCGTATCATGATCCTGGGCTGGAAAAGCGTTTTTCGGGTTTAGTGGGCAACACTCAGTGAAATACAATCGCTGAATATTAGTGTGACGCAGAGGTTTTTTGTGTCAAAATTCATTCAGTGAATTTAATGATTGTGTTTGTTTCTCATTGAAAGTCATTTTTATCCCATAAATGGCCGTTTATTCGAACAATAAAAACCTTGGATAAATTTTTGCTTTATTTACCTGGTAGGGTGATAAATTTTCCCCGTAGGTTTAACACTGAATGAATTTATTCCTGTAGAAGAGACGGACTTGTTGACTTCTGACCTCTACCGCATTCGTGTAGCATAATTAATAGTTCAATTGTTGTTTTCTTTAAACCTTTTTGAAAGTATTACACAATGCCAGCAAAAAACACTAACACCACACACTGTTCATTTAATAAAGAATTTTTGCAAGTTTAGCTCAAGTTTGTAGGGGAATTATTTTTAGACAGAAATGTATTACTGCACCTTGTTCCTTTTTACCAATTTTGCAGGTCGATCGAATTGGACCAATGTGCTCCTCAATTCTCGCTGTGTTTTGTCGCGAGTAACCGCATGATTTCCCAGTGACAGCCCTATAAAAGATTTATGAGATAAACAAAATAAAAGTATAGTGTTTTCAAGTAAAAAAATTATTCTACTCGTAGAATTAAGAATGAAACCGACTCGCCAGAGGCTCGTCTGTTTCATTCTTAATCCTACTCGTACAATAATTTTTTTTTACTTGAAAACACTATACGTTTTTTCTATATTTATCACACTGTGCCGCAATTACAAACAGAAAAGAAAATGGTAAATTATCACATTATCGCATCTCATTCAGTGTGCACTAGCCTTTACTTTATCATCATTGGTGCGTTAAAAGCCGACTGTTCCTGAAAAAAGTACTTGAGAGTCCTGGTCAACTATTTTTAGCTCATCTTGACAAAGTCAAGCTGAGCTAATCTAATCGCTTCCCGTCCGTCGTCCGTCGTCCGTCAACACCATGTTTTGGTCTTCTCCTCCAAAGCCACTGGGCCAATTCAAGTGAAAGTTTGTGTGAGTGATGGTCCCAAAGGGGCATTTCATTTTTGTTCAACTTAGTATGCCCGGCTCCATAGGGAGGGAGTGGGGGAAAATGCTCCAAAATATTTTAAAAATCTTCTTCTCAAGAACAAGTGTGTGCAATGACTTGATATTTGCTATGGAGCTTCCATATGAGGTGTAGAATCAAGTTTGTTCAAACGAAGTTCGTAAAGTAATATTTGGCTTTGTAATAGGAAGGGTAAGATTTTTGGCCCCGCCCAAAATTTCTATTTTCTGAACCGATGGTCCGGTATGAACCAAAGTTGGTTTGTGGTAGTATTGGGTCATAAGTACTTGACCCATGCAAAAAAAAATTCCCGCATCCCCATGGGAACCCTGGGAGCTAAAAATAGAAATATTTTCAAACGCCCATATTTCCCAAACCCCACGGAACAGAGAGCTTTTATTTGGTATGAAGTATCCTTATGACCAGTAGAATTGAATGGTAAAAAAAATTGCCATCGGTTATGTTAGGGTGTTCTATAATGGGCATCGAAAAAATGCTGAGTCAGCATATTTGCAAAAATTAAAAAAAATCTTTTCTCCAGAACCAATCATCAGAATCTTTTGATATTTGGTATTCAGCATTCATAGGGTGGTCAGATAAAAGTTTGTTCAAATAAAGTTCATTGGTTCATATTTGGGCTCTCTACAGGAGCCCGAAGTTTTAACATAGGGTAATATTGGGAATATTCTTTAAAAATCTTCTTCTTGAGAACCACCAGTCAGAATCTTTTAATATTTGGTATACATCATTGTTATGAGGGTCAGATTCTAGATTGTTCAAACCAAGTCCCTAGGTTAATATTTGGGCTTCCTACGGAAGACCAAATTTTATCTTTGTTCAATATGGAGGGTAATTTAAAAAAATCTTCTTCTTCAGATCCATCAGTCAGAATGCTTTGATATTTGGTATGCAACATCTCTATGGGGGTCAGATTCAAGTTTGTTCAAATCAAATCCCTAGGTATATATTTGGGCTCACTATGGTAGCCCAAATTTTTACTTAGTGCAATATGAGAAAATTTCTTTCAAAATCTTCTTCTTCAGATCCACCAGTCGGAATGCTTTTATATTTGGTATACAACATCTCGGGGGGGGGGGGGGGGGGGGGGGGCAGATTCCAGGTTGTTCAATTCGAGTGCCTAGGTTAATATTTGGGCTCCATATGGGAACATGAAATTTAACTTAGTACAAAATGAGGGAATTTCTTCAAAAATCTTCTTCTTCAGATTCACTTGTCAGAATGCTTTCACATTTGGTATACAACATCTCTAGGGGGGGTCAGATTCAAGTTTGTTCAAATCGGATCCATAGGTCAATATTTGGGCTCGCTATGGTAGCCCAAATTTGAACTTAGTGCAATTCGAAGAAATTTCTTTACAATTTATCTTCTTCAGATCCAACAGTCAGAATGCTTTCATATTCGGTACACAACATCTCTAGGGAAGTCAGATTTAACTGTGTTCAAATCAAGAGCCTGGGTTAATATTTGGGCTCTCTATGGGAGCCGGAATTGGCCATTTTGCTGAAGAATTAAAAATTTTGTATTCAGTACCCTCTAGAGGTACTAAGATTAATCCACATAGGTTGTATCAAGGGGCTTCATAGGGGAGCTCTGCATTTTACTTATGATCAACTGAAGAAAAGGCATGATGCCCAGATTATTTTTGTAACTCCTGAGGGATTCAAGGATTGACAGTGTAGCCTATGGAGATGGCTTGCTTAATGTAGACTCATTCTTGGACTCTGTTTAAATTGTGTTCTGTGCAAGATGAGCGCTTCAGGCCCCGTGGGGCCTCTT
>CM062294.1:496493299-496495799 GCA_031216915.1 Pictodentalium vernedei | reverse complement strand
GCATTTTATGTCTCAAATAAAAGGATAGTGCGCTTTGACAGCTTCAACCCCAATACTGCTGTCAGAGAGTGTTCGGACACCTCGAGTACTTTCCCGATTGAGGGCTGATCTGTCCACCTTTGGCAAGAGAGACCACCACATTTAACCACCGACAAAAAGCCCAGGAAGTTAATATATCGATTGGTGTTCCTTTGGTCAGGAGTTCAAGTACCAAATAAATCCGTCCGTAGTGTAACATCTTGCTCATTGGTTAATTAGAGAACCGGACTTTAAACCGACTCGCACCATCTGCGCTGTGTTCTTAGGCACGATACTTAATCACGATTGCCCACATGGGGGGGGGGGGGGGGGGGGGGGGGGGGGGCTTGGGCACGCTAGTACTGTGTACTAAGGTGTGCTGCACGTCGATAGTGCTCGTGCCTTTAGCTGATACTAAACCTGTTTGTACCGAATTAGTACGTTGGGGAGTCTGCCATTTGCTCGCCGCTGCTCGATGGTTCTCGCCGAGTACTCCTGCTTCCTTAACGATCCTACAGGAATTCACTCATCTATTGAAAGTATTGTTCAACTCCAATACAGAAACCGACTTGAGAACATGTTCCCCCACTTTCCAATTTCACAAATCAAAAAATAACCTGAAATAGTTTATCCTTTGCGAGTTGCAAACGCCTTTACTCAAAACGAATATAATGGACGAGACTTGCAACTGAACATTTTAAACAACTAAACTCAAAAACATAGCTTTTGACCCCCCCATTGGAACGAGATCGTTCCAATGAGGGGTCATAAGCTATGTTTAGAGGCGAAAAATAAAAATGTTTAGTTGTTTTACATAATAAAATTTGAATAGCTATTTTTGAGATTATTGCTGGCTTTCCCGAAAAAGATTAAGCACCCCCTTCGTGTCAGAACAGTAGCTGGGAAAATGAATCATTTGTATTTCTGCTTCACGGATACTCGTCTTTATGGCATATTAAAGTCATTATGTTGTTTCCACGATAGGAGTTCATAGTTTTTGAGAACCCTTCTCCAAACAAGATGACACGTAAGTAGTCAATGCATTTATTTATTTTTATTTAACAATATCTTGAACGTACCTTATATATAGTAATAAAACTGTCTAATGTTATAGACAGTAAGTCTAGAAATAGAAAGTTCAGGCCTTGCGAGTTAGCGGATCAAAATCATGTGGAAAATTCCTCGTTCCCCATAACGATGTAGCGACATGATGGAAGGGGTGTTTAACCACTACCCGTAATGCATTATTTGCCTTGGGCAAGGCACTTAACCCCGATTGCCTACATGGGGGCACGATGACGCTGTGTACAAAGACGTACTGCACGTCGATGGTGCGCATGTCTTCGTCCAATCTAACCCTGCCTCAGCCGCGGTGCAGAGTTCAGAGTTACGATGTTGGAGAGCTGACAGCTGCTCGGTGGTTTTCTCCGGGTACTCCGGCTTCCTCCACCCGTAAAACTGTCACCGACATGATATGACCCTGGCTGTTAATGTGTCGTTAAACCCTAATAAAAAAAAAAAATTACTTGCCTAAATCTTCAAAAGTTGAAAATTCAGTGGGCTCCAATTGTTTTCAATTCCAGTGTTTAAATTGGTAAAATTAGATAGAATGCTTGCTGTTTGGGCAAACGTTTTGCTATGGTATATAATTTTTAGACTGACCACCAAAAAATTGTCTTCAGTGGAGTTTGACATTAGGTCTACAAATGATCTTCGGTCGGACAATTTCCTACAGACGGGTGGGGTGGGGTGGCAATTGAAGATAACCGAAGCTTGAATTTCTAAACTAGCCAGCCAGAAAGTTTCCAACAGGAGAGGATGAGGTAAGTAAATTTCCCATTCCAAGTTGACTCACCTCACCTATTCAACACACTCTATTGTTACATCTCTGTTGTTACCAGGTTTTTGAGCGGTTTGTTTTACTGAAGAAGTTCTTAAAAATCTGTACAAATATTACATTAAATGAAAACCATAAAAGCAAATCTTTTAACAGTTTCTAATAAATAATTTGTCGTACCAGCTCTTTTCAATGTCGCTCCCACCTCAAGACAAAGGGTTTCGGCGGTTCGTGTATCAGTAATTTTCGGCGGTTCGTGTATCAGTAAAATGTGTATTTAATGGGAAATTGTATTTTAATTTCTCTAAATCTTATGACCTTTGACTTTTAAGGTAAGTTTATGAACTTGTCAGCAGCTTGAACTATCTCAGAAATAATTTTTTTTAAAATGACTATTCTACGCAATATTATTTCTAACAAGAACTGAACTTGAATAAAATTTGATCAGGCGCAGTAACTCTATAATCAAATTGTCACTTTGACACTCATTTCACCGAAGGATGCTCAAAGGAACTACCAAGAAAACTGTACGAAAAAACTGCATATACAAGCAGCCATGATTTATCAAGAAAATATCAGCTAAATACATAGGCATCTCGATACGTATGGGCATTCGGGTTTTTTTTTCAGTTAAGCCCAGTCATT
>CM062294.1:496366059-496493199 GCA_031216915.1 Pictodentalium vernedei | reverse complement strand
AACAGAGATGGCAACTATGGAAGCCTGGACATTAAGCTCTCGGGCCACCAGGCTAATTGTGTAAGCAATTCGACACTGTTATTGCCTGGAACCAGTTTAGCCCTTAAATAGTCCATCGCCTATGTTTAGATTAACTCGACTGCATTATTTCATTTGATCGGAAAAGCGAACCTATGGTTTTCTGATCAACTGATATATTCCAGACGATTGCATCTGAAAAAAATGCCATCAAGATTCATTTTCTTTGATTCAACACTAGAAATGTTACACAATCGACACTTGATTCGTTCGCCCTTTTGATGACCTTACCATTAGAACTGAGGACACAACATGATCATAGTTTTAAGATTACGCAGCGTAGTTCCACTAATATTAATAGTGTTAATATTTCGGTGTTTTCGGGCGAATTAAATACTTATTGATTGGAATATCGATTACTGGAGCAATGAAGAATATCCTACATTTTTTGTGTAAAAGCTCAAATTTCCACGAGAAGTGGTAAGCAAACAGCCCATAACAACATCGAATTCCGAACAGATTTAGACAAGTGGTCTGAAATATTTTCAGAACATCAAAATGATCCACCTGAATACTGATCTCATTCAAAGGCGTGTTTTACGCTATCCCAGATACTCACATACAATTTCGGACACCCATATTATGTGCATTTATGATGCATCTTGATATCTTCAGGGTTCGGTATGAGGACCGGTTTAACATGAATCCGGACAGGGTTTATTTCCGAAACCGATCTGCGAGCATCATTGCTTTTGCGGCTTCTGATTTCACCACTATTTCCATGATCGCCGCTAGATCGAATTGAGAGCGCTTTACAAAGGATTTTTTTTCGAAATGAAAAAGCAAAAAAGCGGTCATTTTGTTGCAGTATCTCGACATCAATGGGGCCAAATCGTTATCATTTATGACTAATTGTGGCAGAAATATATTTTTAATCATGTTTCTTGTCAAAATCGTTGATTACGAACAGCAGGTGTAATCACTATCGAATATTTCGCATTTATGCAGCGAGGGAATATACCTGTCACGTGGGGTATATATTGTTTTATCTGATAACCATAGAGTATAACAACCGTTGTATATACTTGAAGTATATACAACGGGTGTTGTATATAATTATAATTTATGCGAACGACCTCTGACCTCTTTCAATTCCATTTTCATTCATTCATTCATAAAACATCGTTATATCACAGGGCAGGTTTTAATTGTACGCTTATTGCACTTTGTCAAAATCCTCTGATGGTGTCATTTCTTATTTATTTTGCTTCAATAAAGGCAACCTAAAATTTTGCTTCAAAACATTGTAGAAATTACTTGAATGTTAATAGTAATTAGTATGCGGCGACTGCGAACTATTTATAGTCACGGCCTCGATCAAAAGTACTCGCGGAACTGCGCTAATTAAAAGTTCGTCTGCTTTACCTGAAAAAAAAAACACTTCGTAAAAATTGTAAACAAACGCAAAATTATTTGTTATATTGGGACTACAGCATAAAACACGGAAGAAAACTGGAACTATGTCAAAAAAGAATAACTCTACTGAAACACCGTTTTGTTACTGTTAATAAAATAGTTGAAATTTATTTTGTTCCAGCGCAGTTACATGATGCAAGAAGTGCAATCGCACTTTACAATCGCCGTCATCGATTTTGTAATGTAAGGGACACAACTCTATGCGTCTTGTCCTATTTCTTTTGTCTCGTAGACTGGTTTTCTTTGGAGGCCCGTGGGAAGCATATATAAGTCGGGTAGACGCACGAGACGGGTGTCTGTTTGTTATCAGATAAAAACAATAAACATATAGTGTGTTTTTATATCTGTGTTATACAACTCGTTGAAATATGGTTTATTTTTTCTCGGCGAAGCCTCGAAAAAATAAACCATATTTCAACTCGTTGTATAACACAGATATAAAAACACACTATATGTTTATTGTCTATATCGCCAAAAAGGAAACCGTATTTTTAGCGTAAAAAACGCCTCTAGTTACACAATTTTGAAGAATCAAATATACACACAAACAACAAATTTTCTGGAACTCAACCATTTATGAAAAATCTAACTCATGAAAATCGCACCAATAGCACAAGAAAAATGACCTTGATAGTCTTGGAACAGTGGCTGATCTACTGGTTAGTCACATTTTGTATTTCCAAACGATAGGTCTCACAAAACAGGTCATGTACCTTGACATTTTTATGAAATGTACGAACCCATATTTATACCATGATTACCTATTCTACAATATATGAAAAGCGTCTGACATAAATTTTGGCTTTATACACCAACCGTGGTGAACACGCCAGCATTTCGATTCACCAGTTAAAACTTACACCAAGAGCGGAACTACATCCATGTTGACCTTTGGTGACGTCGACCTGAATGCGAACTTGTCTAAATTGATCGCACGTCGACTCGCGAAGAGTGAAATGAAAGTGGCAATTATTTATTACGTTTTTAAATGAGTTTACCGCATAAAACACCCAAAATTAACAAACATGCATTGTCTCGTGTTAATAAAGCATACATAACTCGAAATAGTATGTTATTATGTTATTAAAATGAAAAGGGCCCTGTTTCTTTTTCTATTTCGACTCAGTGATAAAAGTGACAGCGGAAGTACCGCCCACCGATGCTCATGTCAACAAAAACAAATCCACACGAATGTCAGACAGCTGCTCAGTAAAATCGAGTGAAAATAAAAGCGACTCTTAATAATCTGACGATTATGGTATAAATAGAATATACCCAAAGCAGCTTGGTGTACCAAATGTTCACCACTCGTGGTGAACATTTGGTACACCAAGCTACTATCGATATATTCTATATGTCTGTCGATCCGTCCGCAGTTCTAACGAGTATACACTCATCATTTAGAATCGACAGACGGACAACGTGAGGAATAGAATGAAGATAACTGCATCTGCATCCGCCCCCTCTATATGTTTGTATTTTTTCCGTCGGTTTGTCCGTTCGTCTGTAGGTTTGCTCGTCCCTCCGGCGTCCGCCTCCGTCCGTTCGTCGTAGGTAGGGGCACCCGTCTTTCCGTCTATTCTATTGAGCATGCGAACTGATTTTTTAGTCACGATTATTTTTTATTATATGCGTTGTGATGTTTCAGCTACAATTAAAGCATGTTTAATTGCAATTATAACGCTGAAAACGCCAAGTGATACCGATCTGCACATATTGTACAGTGTTCATCACTTCTGGTAAGATATTCTATTTATTGTCCACCTTTACAATATATATTGGAAACTGTTTGTTTTACATTTCCCTTTAATCCTGTGAGGTAACATATCGTCGTGTGAGAGCCACAAGTTTCTATCTTCCACTGGAAGATAGAACCTTATGGTTCTCGCGCGACGATATAAAAATAGAGGATATGGAATGAGTGTTTTTCTCATATAATATTTATGAAACGCGTCTAAGAAATTTTCCGTTTGGGCGAGCCTCTGGCGAGCCCAGACGGAAAATTCGGACGAGTTTCATAAATATTAGATGAGAAAAACACTCATTTCATATTCTATTTATCATATGACACACACACACACACGCACAAATTAGCCACTTCGTATGACTTTTTAACCCATCACCGAACTTGAGTTGCAGACGGCACGTGGAAAAAACATCCTCGTATAACTAAAAAATTTATTTTTTTGCTTCCAAAACATAGGTTATGACTTCTCATTGGAACGAGCTCGTCGAGCTCGTTCCAATGAGGGGTCCTAACCTATGTTTTGGAAGCAAAAAGTGAAAGTATAAAAAAATGAAATGCGTTTTTCTTGTAGGTAAAAGATTAATACAATATAACCCACCCGAAATAGGACAGATAACGTAAATTCTCCCTTCTGAAATTATGCAAATATGACCCAGTTGTATTTTGTTTAGCCAATCAAATTTTCCAGTTTTGAAATTGACCAATGAAAGTTCCCAACTCTAATTATGCAAATTATGAAAATGAGGCCCAGTTTATTTTGTTCAGCCAATCAAATTGTCTAGTTTTGAAACTGACCAATGAAACTGACGGAAGGCTTTATTCATCACTGATTAATATGAAAACAAAATCTCAAATGTTTTAAAGTGAACAAAACGGACGAGTGATATGATAAAATCATTTATTGGAATATAAACACGTATTTTCAAACCTTTCCAAGTGACTGTACTCCTTTTATCAACACCATAAAGACGATAGTCCAAGCCAATAAGTTACACAAAGTGATGTCCCACTTCAAACCTCCAGCATCTCCTAAACCTGAAGACATATCCAGCACTCGACGACTGAAACAAAGATAAGATATTTTCTTCATACGTCTCTAAGAGTTGTGTCAATAATGTTGATGAGAGCAGCGGAGTCGGTTTTTTTTTACCACACAAACATATTATATGCGGTGTTTGAAAGTGTCCACCAACGTTAGCAGTCGGGATTAAGTTCCTAGTCCAAGGACTCAACGAAGGTACGCGGGCGGGGATAGAACTATGGACTTTTCTGTTTGAATAACAATTCCATAACCACTAGCCCTCCCCACCCCCACTCCCGCACAAGCATGTGAGCACTGGTTGAAGGCCAGTGAACTCTTGACGTGCAATACGCCTTACTAGGCAACGTCACCGAACCTCCACGTAAACAGTTGGGTTTGTCCTTGGGCATGACACTTCATCCCGATTGCCTACACGGGGGCACGATGACGCTGTGTACTGAGGCGTACTGCACGTCGATGGTGCGCATGTCTTCAACCAATCTAACTCTGCCTGTGCTGCGGTGCAGAGTTCAGAGTTACGATGTTGGAGAGCTGACAGCTGCTCGTCGTTGCTCGGTGGTTCTCTCCGGGTACTCCGGCCTCCTTCACCCGTAAAACTGTCATGGTCACGATTAGCCATTGTGCATAAGTATGTGACCTTAAACACCAATAAATAATAAATAAATAAACAGTTGGGTTAGATTTCTTTGTCTAAGTACACAAGTCAGTTACAACTGGATCCGCCAGGATCGAACTCTGGACATTTCCGTTTGAATTCTAATGTTCTAATCAGTAAACTACCGCGCTGTCGTGAAGAAAGTACATAATGCATGGGTGCCATATGCAAATGATGAAGCTGTTGAAGCTGTACCTAACATAACAGTTTGTCTACTTTTCTTTACTTTTACACGAAAATGTTATTTTATGCACCCCACGAACGAAAATGTTTTTTAATCACCCAAAACACACTAACACGATAGAATTTTGGAAATGGAACTTTAAGTCACCCATGACAAATTTCTGTATTAATTACTGGAATAGATTTCGAGAATGGTGATCTAGTGATTTCTCATACCAGATAAAATGTAAAACAAACAAAGTCGGTTGCAAGAATTGTTTCCCTTGATTTAACGATCTCACAAACTGACATTGCGACGAAAACATAGGTCATCTTGAGAAGATACAGTGGTACCTCTTAATTGGATATCTCTTAACTGAGTAACCCTGTTAATTGAATATAATTTCCCAGCACAAAACCATCTCCATAACTCAAGTACAAATTTGACCTGTTAATTTAATATAGGTTACAGAGTAAACTCCTGTTAATTAAATAAGAAATCTTGTAATCTGTCGAGAAATTACCCTGACTCTCCCCCGGTTTCCTTTCTTTATAGACCTATTTGGCCTCAGGAAAGTCAATAGGGGCATTTAATCTACAGGGACACCGGAGCGAATTTCGGATTGGGCGGGGGGGGGGGGGGGGGGCTGGGGAGGGGGGTGGGGTAAGGGTATAACGGGCCGACCCTAGTTTATTAACACCCAGTTTACAAACCACGAATACTATTCTCGATTGCGTCTCAATCGAGAATAGTATTCGTGGTTTGTATACTGAGTGTTAATAAACTCAATTTTTGACATGATGTGAAAAATATACGCAGTCCGCGTTTGATAAGATTATGCCCCCCCCCCCCCCCCCCACACACACACATACCCACACAGGCGGCCTGTGTGAGGGGCATAATCTTATCATTCGCGACTGGCGACTTTTACTTGAGAACCCGCACATTCATTCAAGGGACGAACAAAGAATGACTAATGATCATGTCCTTTTGGGTTATCCCCTCTTAACCGTTACACAAGACAGTGACTGACATTTGTCCCGAAAACTGGATACAAGAATGTCGTCGAAACATATTTAGGCTTGGTCGTTTATCAGACAGAGCAGCCCCATCCAATGAAAAAGATATGGTTGGGGGAGGGGGGGGGGGCTAAGGGACTACCCCCTAGCCCCCCCCCCCTAGCCCCTCCCCCGGCTCCGGCGTCCCTGATCTATTATATCTTGTTTGACGGAGATCATGGAGCTCTGTCAAACAAGATAAAATAGAATAAACGCTAAGTTTGTCTCTCGAATTCAGGAAAGTGACACAATCACTGTAAATTGAATACTCCTGTTAATTGAATAAATAATTGCTGTTTGTTTTACCGGTCGATGATGAGGTGAAAATGTTGCGTAGTTTGTTATTGATTAGGACTGGATTGGAACACAATTGTAGAGCATACATGTAGTGAGGTGTTAGTTACCACCTTATCGTATAAGAGTGCTTGGTTTTGCGCTGTGCCATATCAAACCGATCAATTAAATATATGTTACTTTTTCATATGACTCGTCCGTTTTGTTCACTTTAAAACATTTGATATTTTGTTTTCATACTAATCAGTGATAAATAAAGCTTTCCGACAATTTCATTGGTCAATTTCAAAACTAGACAATTTGACTGGCTGAACAAAATACAACTGGGCCACATTTTCATATTGTGCATAATGAGAGTTGGGAGCTTTTATTGGTCAATTTCAAAACTGGACAGTTTGATTGGCTAAACAAAATACAACTGGGTCACATTTGCATCATTTCAATTTATCTGTCCTATTTTGGGTGAGTTTTCGTGTATTAATATTTTACCTACAAGAAAAAAGCCATTCATTTTTTTTATATCCCCCCCCCCCCCCCCCCCCACAAATGTTTTGTTCTGCTCCTCGGTACCAACATTTTCCGTCACCCAAACATTTGACCATACCGAGTTGAAAGTATTAATTTGAAAACTCATTTTGTTTGTAAAACTTAGTTTTTGACGAAAGTTTACTGAATATTTTTTTATGATCACAAAAGCGTTTTCAATGAATTGAGTACTTTATGAATGATTGATGCATTAAAATCCAAATATGGGTTTTCAAAAGTTTAGGTTCAGGAAAACTTTTGAAAACCCAACATTCTTAATCCCTGTAAATTTTCTGAAGGGTATGTAGCCATCAGGTATGTAATTCTTGGAGTTTACTTGGGGGTTACAAGAATCATTTTCAAAGTTTGTCTAACAGTCTGTTTTACCTTTTGCTTTCTATTTTGCAACATGATTTTTTTCATTTCAGATTGCATACCGCATCCAATTCGCCAGAACCTTGCTCACGAGAGCTCTTATCGCTACATTTGGGAGCGCAGTATCTCAGTGATTAGGGCATTGGACTTCAAACCAAACGGTCCACGGTTACATCCCCGCCATTGGTAACTGTGTTGTGTCCTTGGCAATGCACTTAATCCCTACTGCCCACGTGGGAGCACGGTGGCGTTGTGTTCTAAGGCGCACTGCACGTCGGTGGTGCCCTTGTCTTCAACCAAAGCTAACCCTGTTTGTGTGTAGTAAGTACGTTGGGGAGTCTGACAGTTGCTCGCCGTTGCTCGGTGGTTCTCTTCGAGTACTCCAGCCTCCTCCACCCGTAAAACTGTCCGACATGAGGTACTCTGGCTGTCGATAGTGTCGTTAAACTACAATAAATAAATAAATAAATAAATAGATAGATCGCTAAATTTCGTTTCTATTATCGTTTGTGCATATTCGTTACGTGTTATTGCGTCAGAACGAAAGCTGGGTCAAAATTGTTTTTTCCCCTGCGCTGTTTGACCTTAATACAGACGAATTTATTTCGCTTTAGGCCCTTGGATGTCACAGATCCAGCACATTTGAAACAGATTTATCAGAATACAGACGTAGACGGGGACATTTATGTACCTGAACAAAACAGAAAAAAATAAAATGAGAGGAATATTAAACATTTATATTTCAAATGTCGTGGAGTCATTTTCTACCACCCACCACCCACCCACCCACAACGTGCAAATTTTCTACTACCGTTCTCAGATACCCACCCCCCACCCCCCACTCTCCCATTAAAATCCAAAATAAGCTTATAAACTTAGTAGGCACAGCTGTCTTTAGGGGGGTTTCCTAATGTTCTTAACCCTTTTCCCAACGTAACGGTCAAAACCAGCCAGCGCTATTCTCAAAAATCGCCAATTAATTTTTATTATTTTTTTCATTTTTTGTCTCAAAAACATAGGTTATGACCCCTCATTGGAACAAGCTCGTCGAGCTCGTTCCAATGAGGCGTCATAACAAATGTTTTTAAGACAAAAAATGAAAAAAAATTAGTTATTCAATCATTTTTTGGCAAGTGTCGTATGCTTTTCGTGTTAGGTAAAGGGTTAAACTGGTACCACCAATTTAAACCTCTGTGGGCTGCTGTGGGCCCCATTCTACAAATGACAAGCTGTTCATTATCAGGCTTGGCCAGAGCAGGTGTACATATACCGGAACAAATTTTCATTTGAATTGTTCCCAAAATATTGTCTGCAAATTTTCTACATTTCGAACAAGACACCCACCCCCTACTAACGTGTGACATGTTCCCAGTTTAAGCCCAACATTCTAACATATAAAGCCTCCTGATGTTGTATTTATGTTAAGAGTGTGATGTACAACATCGTCTTTAAGGTTTGAAACACAAATGATGGTATATATTAGCTGATATATTGATATATTTTAAAAAAATTCAAAAAATTGCACAAGTTGGAAATGCACATTTTTGGCGCACTCAAGAGACCCACCCACCCCCACGTCACGTCTTGCAAATTTTTGGTGGCCTCCCCCTGACCTAATGGCTTTTTTTCTACCAGCTGTTACAATATCAGATTTATTGCATATACAACTTATTTTTTATCGTTGCTGACTGAATGGATCAAATCACGAAACGCAGTTTGGTTACCTTATTACCAGCGGCCGTCCCGTACTTAGATTATGTCAGACACTTTTATTTTTTGGGGGGTATTAAAAATAAATTCCAGATGGCATTTTGAGTTGCGTACATTCCACTTTTGAGTCATTCGTTTGTTATTTTTTTTCCTTTTGGGGAGGTAAGACGGTAAACTCGATTGAATTCTGTCAAACAAGACTGAACTTGTTAACTGGTAGAGTGCTGGAAGCCCATATCTGGGCTTTATTCAGAAGGGCAGGTGTCCCAATTTAAAGATTTCATATTCTGTGAATGTGCTTCATATTATCTTTGAAGTGGAATTATTTAGCCTGAATAGATTTGCCTTGCTACTATTTATGGGAGAGTGCCCACAGGCACGCCCACAGGCACGGCCACAGGCACGCCCCCAGGCACGCCCACAGGCACGCTCCCATAAATAGTAACAAGTCAACATGTCAATAAATTTTGATGACCAAAAGTAATTTTGCACTCTTCCAGTTAAATTCCAAGTTGCATTATGGGAAACATAGGCTGTTTGAGATTTGGTTATTTTGGCATCAGTGTGCAGATGGATCGAGATGCAAACCCACTGCTAACCTGTTACCCTAAAACCGCCTAGCGTTCTTCATAAAAATCACCATTCAATTTTCATTATTGTTTTAATGTTTTGTCTCAAAAACATAGGTTATGACCCCCTCCCCCACCCTCATGAAAACGAGCTCGTTCCCGTGAGGAGTAATAATCTGTTTTTGACGTAAAAATGAAAAAAAAAATTGTTATTAAAAAATTTTATTTGCAAGGGTCGTCTAGGTAAATGGTTAAATTCTATCGTAAATTCTATGCCTACCATTTGAAGCTTTCCATGTCTTTATTCACGCCAGACATAAGAAAGATACATTACCAATCGTACATTACGTGGAGAGTGGATTGTAACGAAATCACCCGCGGAGTGGAGTTATCACCCAAGCTATAACTTTCAAATTTTGTACATATCGACAAAAAACACAAGCAATGTTTCAGCCAATGGGCCTCCGGGTTTGACCCGGAGGTCTATTGGCTGGAACTTTGCTGGTGCTGGTTGTGCTTTGCAACAAGTTTGCAATTATTGCACGGGTGGAATCTCCACTCTGCGGGTGATTTAATGATAATACACCCTCCACGTACTGCATACGAGTAGAGCTTTCGTGGAAAGTTTTCTAAAGAAATCAAAGTTTGTACCGGCATCACCTCTCAGGGAAAATGACCCAACCGTTTTCTCGTTATTATCTTCCAACGTTTTTCGATCTGTACGATAGATTTATAAGGTTTTAGAGGGTGTTTAAGCCACGTGGTCGAAACTGATAACCCAATTGTCTGGAAATTGTGCGTAGTATCAAGAAGCGCCAATCTCAGGTTAATTCCACGGCGGAATAATTGTTTGTTAGCCATAAACACCCAGCATTTCACTTCATGGCATGGCAACAAAAAAATCTTCCAAGTGCAAAACCCGAACCCGATTGATAACTGTAATGGAAACACTGAATCGTAAAACCGAGAGGAAACGACAAAGGAAACTGATTGTGAATGGATCGTTGTACGAATTCTTTATTCGTCAGGTGACTTTCAAAATGGAAATGGATATTTTCGTTGTTAAAACAGTGAGGTCATTCATTATCTTACTGGGGCAATACTCTATGAAGAGAGAGATATGTGGATCGTTGATTGTACCTAGGGTGTTGTAAACAATGCTGTTTGGTGTTGTTGAATAAATATAGTTTTATACACGATGTCCCACCTGGCGTAGACTCCATATTCTGCAAAAGTACACCAAGTCACCCTCTTACCCAAATGTGTTTGTTCTGTTTGTAAAGGTGGTGGCACGAATATGTTATGCGCTTCCATGAGAAATAGGTTAAGATCGAACAAATACTCAGACCAAAACTACGAAATCAAAAGTGCAGTTCTTCAATACAAATTAATTTTAACCCTTTGCAAACTAGTATCGAAATAACGAGAAGAGCTGTGTCAGACAAGATTATATTGTTTAATCTTTTTACTGTCACGCCCGTTTTAGCCATATGTGGAGGACCTCTATGTACACCTGTATGCGAGGAAGTTTAATAAAATTTGACATACTTGAACCTCTATCATCTGATTAATTGTTGGAAAGGGCTCTCTGAGCCCTTTCCAACAATTTATCAGATGGTAGGTTTGATCTGCGCATAGCAGGACGTATAGATAATCATCATACAATAAGTGAAAGTGTTAAATTAATGAAAAGTATACTGTCTGTGTTATAAGTCATTTTCCAAGATCACAGTGCAATAGCAGTGCAATAGCACGCAGGGCAAGTGTCGCTGCAGAGTTCCTCCAGGAGCAGAACATCACAACATTGCCTTCGCCAGCACTAAATCCAGACCTTTCACCAATCGCGCACGTCTGAGATATGCTTGGCATGCGCCTACGACAACGCCAACAGCCCCCTACCAATATTCAGGAACTCGCCGCTGCACTGCAGGAAGAATGGAATAACATAAGTCAAGCTGATATTGGACGTTTGGTGAGGAGTATGCCACGTCGGATCCGTGCTTGCCTCGTGAACCGAGGAGGATTTATAAGGTATTGAGATCTTGGACTGAATGTGGTAAATTCTCTGACTGATCGTCCATGTCTTCCACAGCTCAGTGCGTGAAATGTGTGCTTGCCAGACACCCAACTATCGCTAATTTCACCAAATATCACAATGCAATGCCTCAACTGACTTTTTGATGAAAATATAAGTATATTTCTGCATATATCTCACTTTGAGCCCTTGCATGTCACAGACCCAGCACACTTGGAAAAGATTTATCAGAATATAGATCTCTTAGACTTTTAAACCTTTTACTGCCACGCCCACTTTATCCATATATGGAGAACCTCTATGTACGCCTGTATGTGAGGAAGTTTAATATAAAATTTATGACATACTTGAAACTTTATCATCTGATTAATTGTTGGAAAGGGCTCAGTGATCCCTTTCCAACAATTAGTCAGATGGTAGGTTTGATCTGCGTTTCCCTGAACGTACAGATAATCATCATAAAATAGGTAACAATAGTCGCTTTCGGCAGATGAAGTGTTAAGATCCTATTTGCACTGTGTGCAAACTTTGTTACAAGAAATGTTGGTATTTTGACATCAGTGTGTAGGGGGTTACTTCATATTCTCAACTAAAATTCTGAGCATAAGTATTTGACATCTCACGTGATCCCCAACTCAAACTCAAAATCAAGGTAGACTTATGCAATAAATGTATTAGAGCTCTGAAGAAGATAACAATTTCAATGAGTGTTATACTGAAATTATTAAATGATATTCATGTCATAAGCAGTTTTCGAGGCAACAATTGAAAAAAATAATAAGTGAAAGGCGATTTTTTACGAATAATGTTGACCAGTTATTAGCCATAAACCCACTAGAAGAATTCTTGACTTGGAGTTGTTGCTGGCAGGTCCTCAAAGAAATTGGTTATATCGTCAATATTCCCAGTTATGTTAGCTGAAAATATAAAGCACAGTTAAAGGTTTCATTATAGGTTTCGAATATTCTTGGCGACATTTCAATCATCCTAAATCTTCCATTTTTCTCAATTCGGCCATTCCATTCATATCAGTACCTTGGTATTGCTACAGTACGTGGAGAGTGGATTGTTATCACCCAAACTATAACTTTCGTATTTTGTATATATCGACTAAAAACACAAGCAATGTTTCAGCCAATGGACCTCCGGGTTTCACCCGGAGGTCCATTGGCTGAAACTTTGCTTGTGCTTGTTATGCTTTGCAACAAATTTGCAATTATTGCTTGGGTGGAATCTCCACTCTGCGGGTGATTTAGTGATAATACACTCTCCACGTACTGTATATACATTATACTAAACCACTTATATGTAGGTCTCTAATATGTCGAGTTTTTAGACGAAATTTGAGAAGCGAGTTCGCTAAATTCGATTTGTGTAGAGGATTACCGAGACTCGAGTCTACTTTACTGGATGAGGCTCGTAAATTTCGTTTTGATCGCGAGGAGATACGTTTTATCACATCGTGGCCAACTATTTTAACAAAAAGGACAATAGAACACATGCCAAACATTTTCGTGAATTCATTTTTTGTTAATTCTGACTCCAAAACATGGTTTATGGCCCCCTCAATAGAGAAAGATGTATGTTTTGAAGGCAAACATTGAAAAAAAATAACAAAAAATGGATTGAGAGTTTGTAAATAGCGTTGGGCAGGAACAGCCGTTATGTTAGTTAAAAGGGTAATGAAAAACCTTTTTTCACATGTTTTACTGTAACACACTAGTTCTCTGAGATCGTCGTTTGGCATTTCCTATGATGCAAGTTATCAGTTAAATGAAAAAAAAGTGAATAAGCTGTATATTCTGGGGCAACCGAACAAGACTGAGGCCCTACAAATGATACGAATACCGCATACGCGTAAAATGTGTTAGCTTTCGCTCTTTAGTGTGAAGGGCGTCTAATACCCATTCAAAAGCATTAGATTTTCCTGCCCTTATAAGTGTTTTGTTTTTGCATATTTTTAGAGCATCTGGGTAAATCATTACAAGTTACTGTGATGAACTGATGGTAATATGGTATGAGGCTTGCGAGCCACAAGCCTCCGACCATGTTACCGTCAATTCATCACAATAACGTGCATGTTCCCATTAGACCCTACTCATAGTCCAAAACCCACACCTTGAAATAAACACATCAACTTGGATGAACAAGGCAACTTTAAAGATAACAAATTTCGCAAATAAACTTCTCGGGACCAGGATGACACTGGACCAGGGATGTGGCTAGAGGGTTTCAGCTGTGGGGGGGGGGGGGAGGGGTGCCACTGGTGTAAATTCCAACTGTTAGTGGTTTCGATAGGTGGTTGCACTGCAGCGCTGGGTGAAAAAACGGAAAAAACATCATTTATAATGTGTATGGGACAGAAAATTTACCGGATTGGTGTCAGAGTCGAAATTTTGAGGCCATGTCAATTTTAGAGTAGGAAATTGAAACTCAAGTTTGCAGTTGGAAATAAAAGATCAAAATTTCTCATCATTAGTTGGAATTTTAATATTTTTCATGAACAATGTTAATTTATTGAATTTCCAACTATTTGATTTTTGACCTCGGAATTTCCAACAATTAAAAAAAATACTCCTAGCTGGGGGGGGGGGGAGACAACCCCCCATACCCCCACCCCCACTGTCGCCACATCTCTGAACTGGACAACACTACAGTATAGCCGCCGTGGACTGGTCACTTTCCACGTGCGAGCAATATTTCCACGGACGTAATAATATTAGATGCCAAACACCAGTTATAGGAATAATCATCAAAAATTTAATTAATGAAGCACCGGGTACAACCCGCCCGGTACAACCCGGTACAACCCGGTTCTTCATTAATTAAAGTTTTGCTGCTGATCATTTTTATTACCCGATAAACGCATGCGTGGACATCGTTACCCACACATGGATTACGACCAATCCAAGGCGACTGTACTGTAAATCACTAACTTAGATGACGGTCGAGGAAATACGATTTTATAGGAAGTATGCACTATGAATCTCCTTCCGCTGTTATCCACTTTTCAAATATTTCGCGTTGTGGCGTCAGGCGGTAACATATGCCACTAGAGTCGTAAACATAGAAAAACTAAGCGAGCTCTCATCCAATCAGAGGGCGGGATTTTTCGAATAATTCGAATATATGTTTATAAGATGTCCTTGCAGATTGAGGAACATATAGTTGATTATCCTGCACTTGTTTCGCAATTACTGATAATGCTGGACCTGTGATACAAATAGTCCCTCTGTAAGTACATTAGATGGTAATTTTTCTTTCAATACAAAAAAGTACCAATAATCCAACAAAACAAGGTGAAAAATTGAAACACACATTATCTAATAGAGGCCAAAAACAGTTCTTCACTGGTGAAGGTTAATACTCATTAATTCCACTAGTGAAGTATGATTTTCTCCCACTGATAGTTCACTTGGATTTTTACATTTTATAGAAAAAACAAAACAAAAATATTATTTATTTCCACGTTTCCAATAGGTAGAGACTTACAATTAGTTACAAAACGATGTTGTAAATTCGACACTCGACCAGGAGTTTTACTTCGTGACATCCACAAAATAAACAGAAGCTGCATAATACATCTAGAATGACTGGTTTGATGGTGGTTTTACGCCACGATTGGTGTGGGTATTCAACGTTATATGATAACACACAGACACTGAGAAATAGACAAGCTAAACCATGATCTGGATTACACACCAAAACGTCAATTAAGAACGCATCTTATTACACGTTACGCTTCTGGGTGAAGTTATGATGTGAATGAAATGCTTCGACACAAAACACTGTCACGTAAAAATCATCATCATTATCAGACCGCCGAAAGTGCTATTTTTCTTTACAAAATACCTGCTTCATTAACTAAATTCAAGTTTAATCATGCAATAAATACGGAGCATAACTCCAGGAATCGCCGACCCTTGATGGAGTTTTTCCCGTATTTCACGCGCGCCTTCGGCGCACGTGAAATACCTGAAAGACTCCGACACAGGTCGTTGCTTTCAGCACCCTGTCCTCAATACTCGTTGGGTTCTGTTTTATTATTACACGATGCTTTTTAAGATAGCGGAAATATTAAACCAATATTTTGGGATGACAGTTGTCACGGTAGATATGAAGGAATTTCACTCCGGAAGTGACGTACATTACGTAATGAGTTTCGATCGATATCACTACACGTTTTCGGCCTTTCACATGCAATTAAAACATCAACATGCATAAAATAAAAATGAACACTTACTATTTGTAAGTAGGTTCCAGAATTGTCACACGAGTAACTGCAAGGAATCGCTCGTGAAAACTTATATTTCATCGCATTTATGAATTATACAGCATTTATTTATTGGTGTTTCGGGTCACTTTCAGCATCTTTGGCTATATCATGACCACAGCATAGGCATTTAGTTTAGCCAACAATATATGCCTGTGCGGTCAAGTTTAGAGACGTCCTCTCCAGGCGTTGGTTCCGATTCCTATTTCTCCAGTTGCAGAACTTACTGACCGCAGAAAACACGCCCAGCTCCACTTCACAGGGTTTCCACTGATGACTTATATAGTAGGCATCATCTGTATGTTCGTTGTGCATTACTGATTAGCTAATGATATCAACCCAGCCTTGGTTTTCCACCTTACATATTCTTTACTGTTTATTATAAATACCGGGGTTAGATCGGTGGAGCTGTTCTTGAAAAATATGTAGTGTTATCAAAGTTAATCCTACAAATAAGAACAATTACTTACGCACACATTCTGGCTTTGTCCCATTCCATGGATCCAAAAGAGTGTTGTTATTTGGCAGACCGCATGCGCATGTGTTCCATTCGTTGTTGCAATTAGTCCATGGAAGCTCGCTCGTCATCGACGCAAAGAAGAAGAAGAGAGCGTATGCAATTATTACACTGTAGTACATACCAATGAATGAATTCACCACAACCATCGCCACACCAAGTCCTTAATGATAAATAGAAAATGAGACGCATAGTAAACATTGAATAAACAAATTAAATTTTGACTAAAGAAAAGGCTAACTTCAAAGAAATTGATGTTGTCGTTTACAAAACAATAAAATCAGACGTTTCGCCGACGTCGAAATGAAAACTTTTTACGAGCTTTCGTTAAGTTTATTCCGTAAATAATGACGTCAACGATGTGCGTTGATTTTATAGATATTCCAAAATGGCGTCAGTTAACTTCGATGTGTTCATGTTTACGCAGCCATATGTAATGCCGCTACGTTTTTACAGTCATCTGTTTGAGTTGTGTTCTTTGGTTATTTTTAAACGTTAGGTGCGAAATAATATGTATTCAGATAAAAAAAAAGTCCGTCCGACTAATGTTCCCAGTAACTTGTCAAGATTTCCGGTCGGAACAAGATCAAAGAGCTACAGAAGGTGGAGAGTGGATTGTAACTAAATAACCCGTGGAATTGAGTTATCACCCAAAATATCACCTTCAAATTCTGCACATATGGACAAACACACAAGCAATGTTTCAGCCAATGGACCTCCGGGTTTAACCCGGAGGTCCGTTGGCTGCAACTTTGCTTGTGCTTGTTATGCTTTGCAACAAGTTTACTATTATTGCTGGGTTGGAATCTCCACAGGGCTGGTGATTTAGTGATAATACACTCTTCACTTAATGAGTTTGAAAGGTGTCATTCACCAACACTGATATTTTCTCTGGTATTTATTTATTTACTTGGGAATTGTGTACTTTATTTATTTATTTGTTTATTTTTATTTTTTTGGTTACAATGGAAATCTCCCAGTGAGCTTTACAACTCACTTTCAAATATATGACAGTGAGTCTGGAAGAATAACCAGACAGACAGGTCAAGTAATGAAAGGTATCCCAAGATCAGACTTCTCAAAAAAACTCCAACATTCATTTCCAAAGCTATGGAATAGCCTGAGTAACAATATAAAAAATATTACGTCCAGATCGTTATTTATAAAAATAATTACCTAAATTTCACTTGAATCCTATCATAGCACAGTACTCTGCCATAACTCCGTATGTCCCGACTGTCGCTCTGACTCAAACTTAACAACTTAATCTGTCCGTTATGACTGTCGTTCCAACTTTACATCCTAATCAGACGTATTCGTGCCGCGACAAATAGCGCATCATCCACAGTATTTTGTTAAGTTCCACCAGCTAATCCGAATCTTCTCCACTCGACACAGGCAATGCAGTCCATCACAACTGCCTCTGAACATACAAATTATGTGATGACCGCAAGATCTCACGCGATAAATGCAATCATCCTACAGTCTAAAATATACTGTTTATGATACATATATGTGAATATCCACGCATCGCCGCCGTTGTTTGTTTTTTTAATTTTCTCCGTTTTTTTTTTACCTCCTACACTGCCTCTCTCATAAACGACCCCTCATTTTCCCCTTTTCGTCATTCTCTTTCCAACTTTACTCTTCAGTGGGCATCAGGAAGACAGCCAATCTGGTTGTGTTACCTCCTTACAATATGCATGTTATTTATTATATTGTAAAAAATCAAGATATCATTGTTAATATTTGTGCACCATTATATCTAAGCTTAGTAACATGTATATTGTTAAATAAAGAATTCATTTATTCATTCATTTTATTTACTTATTTATTTGGCAATCGCGTACTTTATAATTTAGGAACTGTCATCAAACTGCAACCACAACCATATGGGAACGCGGTGACGCAATGGTTACACCATTGTGCTTCAGACCGAAACTCCACGATTCAGTAGCCGCCAGGGGCAAGTGTATTGTGTCCACGGGCAAGGCACTTAATCCCAATTGGCCACGTGGGGGCACAGTAGCACTGTGTACTATAAGGCGTACTGCACGATCATACACTTGTCTTCAACCAATGAAAACCCTGCTTGTACGGAGTTGGTACAAGCGCAACTACATGGATACGCGGTGGCGCAATGGTTACAGCATTGTGCTTCAGACTAAAACTCCACGGTTCGGTAGCCGCCAGGGCCAAGTGTGTTGTTTCCACGGGCAAGGCACTTAATCCCAATTGGCCACGTGGGGGCACATTAGCACTGTGTACTATAAGGCGTACTGCACGATGATACATTTGTCTTCAACCAAAGCTAACCCTTCTTGTACGGAGTTGGTACGTTGAAGAGTCTGACATTACTCGTTGCCACTCGGTGGTTTCTTCGTGTACTCCGGCTTCCGCCACGCTTAAAACTTTCCGACATCAGAACGTATCTTCAACCCCAATAAAAAAACCCATAACCACACAATTTTGTGATCTTGCCAATGTCCTATTGTAAATGTTATCAGACTTTACCAATAACTTCCACTTTGTGATCTCGATAGTATCTCCTGTTAAATGTCTAACCACTGATAACAGATTTATTCATCCACTGTAGACTCTTGTATCTTACCTCCTACAAGTATCTGGGACTTTCGTTGGTTCAAAGACGTCACACGTAGACTGCATATAAAACCATATACTGTCTGTCAACATCAATATACGCTGACAGCTATGGGTAATCTCCCCTTTGTCCATTGATTATTCAAAATGGCGGCAGCCGATAAACGCTTCAAGTTGAAAGATTGAGTGTTGGAAGCCCATATTTGGTGTGAAGTGCAGGTTAGGCAACTTAAAAGGCTTCCTATTCTGTGGATGTGTGTCATGTTACCTTCGAAATGAAACTGTTTGGTATGTGTGAATTTGCCTTGTTAGAATTTATGGGAGAGTGCCTGTAGGCACTCTCCCATAAATGGTAACAAGTCAACGACACGTGAACACATTGTGAGAATTCTCTCATTTAATTTTGATCGCTGTTGTTAGTTGTTTTGTACATCGATGCAGCAGTCGGTAAGATATATTCTTTACACAGTTTGTTGGTGGCCTAATATGTTATATATGGTGTCAGTTAATTCCATGTTGGACTGACACCATATATACCATATTAGGACACCAACAAACTGTGTAACTAATAGTATCTAAAATTCATCAAGGATTACAAATCACACTGTCATGTTCTAAAGAACTATAAGTTCACTTCAATTAAGTTTTATTCATCTCAACCCTCAAAGGCCTATTTTCGACTTCATCAAATTTCATTACTTAAACATGTGCTCTAACAAGTTATCGCAGGGAACTTCTGCACAAATAGTCAGTAGTCACATTACTCCAGGAATGGTCCCTAACCAAGTATTGGATGACTCTATACGGAACATCGTCGTTTAGATTTCTTTTGGTAAAATGTCTTGGTTCGGCGGTCATTGATAACTTTAGCACACACGTAAATGAATTCCTCACACATCTTCACACACTCGCAAACACACGCTCGGGCGCGCACCCCTAAATGTACCCAAAATTATACGTGCAGAGTATGGGTTACTCGTTCAGCCATTGCTTTACTGAAGGGTGTATCTGGTACATCCAGTAACACAAATTTAAATAAACCCTATAAGAGAGGGGACGATATGGTAAGTAAATTAAAATTTCAATATGCAGCCGAAAGAGTTCCGTGTGAAACTGATAACTGACGTATTTTCTGTTTGAATTGTACTGTCATTCAATATCGAAAGCGTTAATTATCACTTTGATGTTGAGCGCCTCCATACAAACAAGAAGGTGCAATCATTCAAAACAGGATGTATAAATTTTGTTTCAACGGAAATTTGTCGGACGCCAAGAAAACAAAACAACGAAGAAGAAAATGGGAGTACGGTCAGTCATAATTTAATGCGACAGTCCCACGGGGTTGTTGAATGAAGCTATTTCTCAATCTCCAGACAAGTGCGAAGTGGACTCGTCCATATTATGCAAACATTGTCAAGTGCGACGGAAGCATCCGAGAGCAAGGTAGCAGAAGTATCAAAGAGCACTGGACACTCGGTTTGAGTTAAGACCGGGAGTTTACAACGCATCAAAAATTATTATGTGATACTCAATAGTATTAGCATTCATTGCATACACATTGTCCCTTGAGAGGAACAAGGTGCCATCTGCAATGCTAATGCATTGCAGATGGCATCCTGGTCCACTCAAACGACAATACAAAGTTTTATAAATCACATGACCGATTGTATAGCTTCATTATTTGTAGATTATCAACCAACACCCGTCATTGTACATGATACACCACCCCACCCAACCCCAACTCCTCCACACTCCATTGGCACTGGTACATGTAAAATACTTTAAAAACAAATACTCAAGAGCTTCTCATTTACAGTTCTCGGAAAGTTGTTTTCACCGATGCACTTCTGGCGAAAGAGGGCACGGGCTACCCCCACCCCGTGTCCCCGGCCCGGCGACAAGGGGGGGGGGGGGGACTCTATCTCCTACCCTGCTTCCAGAACCCTTGAACATTGTTGTGCACGACCATTCTAGTCAAAATTGACGGTAGAAAAGGTTAATGTAAAAAAACGTTTCTATTTTATGACAAACACAGACACCGTATTATCTGTCATGAATTCCGTACTTATGAACTAACAGCTCTCATTTTGTTTGTCAGTGATAGGAAATTATTACGTGCTGTATAGGTTATGCTGAACTCGACGATGATTGGTCGATGTAATCACTTGATTGCCTTTGTACCATTTCGAGTTATTGTTGTTGCAAAAATAATAGCAATGGTAGGAACAGGTGGGTGAGGGAAATTGGCAGATAAGAAGGAAAAGAAGGAAAATGAGAAAAAAAGTTCTCAAGACTTTGTTATTAAAAAGTACCTTTCAGTGTTGGATTGACTCGCCATATTGTGATTGGTCCCATTCCAGAAAACTGTCCAAATGCTACCTCCATGTAAAAGATTGGTATTCCAATGAACAATAAGCTGACAAAATAAGGAATAAGGAACGCACCTGTAATAATTGGAAAATAAATAATTGATACCTGTTTCATTTGGTACTTTTGATAAATTGTATACGCCTTTTGGAAGTCAACAATTTTTATTCTATGACAGGTAAAGCTAGTGTATATGGAGTTCAGCTCTTTATTATACGCCTGTTCTATGAAATCCCTATCTACAGCAACACTAAACCATGCGAAAAATGAAAATCTGTTCCGCACATATGTGCGGAACAGAAATCGTTGACGAACTGTTTTTGAATAGAAGCGGAATTTCACTAGAATTTTCTACAAATCGTGTACCACAATTACAGTTTGAATCGCTAGCTAGAGCTAAAAAAATAACACGAGTTCCTCTCGCAAATTTGGTTGGCGATAAAATGTGTTCTTTTTGTCGATAGTTCGTCCACTGAGTTCCAATGTGTTCCATGTGCCTACTGGCAGCCTACTGGCACATAGAACACATTGGAACCCAGTGGACGATGTTGTCGAATGAATTGCTGAGTCTCCTTCCAGTAATTGCTTTTGGGCGCGGTGGCTCAGTAGGTAGAGGTGCAGGCTGCAAGCCGAGGGGTCCTAAGTTCGAATCCCACCTCGGCAACCGCGTTGTGTCCTTGGGCAATACACTTCGCCCCACTGTCTACGTGGGGGCACGGTGACGTTGTGTACTAAAGCGTACTGCACGTCGATTCGGCATCTGTCTTCAACTAATGCTAACCCTGCTTGTGCGGAGTTAGTATGTTGGGGAGCTGACAGTTGTTCACCGTCGCTCGGTGGTTCTCTCCAGGTAATCCGGTTTCCTCCACCTGCAAAACTGTCATGGTCATGATTAGCCACTGCGCGGAAATATGTGTCCTTAAACACCAATAAATAAATAAATAGTAATTGCTTTTATAGACGCGAAGGCGTGTAATAAACACAGAACGACACACGTTTGTGAATGGATTAATCGATATCGGACTTGTGCTATCGTGGAAGGACAAAACTCGAGGCCCGTGGCTTAAATCTGATTACCGGCCCTAGTACTTATTTGCGCTATATTTAATGTCATTAAAGATTCGCTCAAATCAGTTTTCGATTGTGAAAACATGTCTTCCATTTATTTAAAGAAAATTAATGTTTGTGGTACTTTTATATTCAAGCGCAGTCGACCCCAGATAATGAATATGGAACATGGACTCTTCTAATTGCTGCCACTGAAATGACGTGGAAGATACCAATATGTTTAAAGGGTTAAGTCATTCATTGGCAATCATTAGTCTATTCTGTTGTTGCGCCTCCTTTTCCGGCAATTTCCATGACGCTATCCTCACGACATTTGGTGGACTTATTGACATGTATGAAGATCATGGAGGGCTGCAACATTTGATTTCGCGCCTTTGTCCAAAACAGCGTCCTAATTTAAGTGTTTTTCTTAAACTTTTAATTTCACTTCGAATATTAAGCTTTCGTTCTCGACATTTTAGATATATATTTTCCAACAAAAAATATATCTGAAAATGTGATACCGACCTGGAAATTCTCAATGGTTATGGCTGATTTTTCGGGTGATGTTAATACACATTAACGTCATAAAAAATCAAGTTCGTTCGGTTTCGATGCAATTTTAGTATGTTGTACACATGATAGGTTCATCTTTTTGGTTTTTCGATTTATCGCGAATTTTTAGGTTTTAACATCACTTCAAATTTTGGGATCATTATGAACGTTTTTCATTAAGAACAACTGTTTTCTAATACGCGTTTCTCTGCATTATTATAACACACAGCTATGGAAGTTCACACACTATAACCTGTATGATGTCTCTATTAAATACAGCTGTTAGTCATTTGACAATACCTTCGAAATATACACTAACCCTTCTGGAATGGAAACAAGGCAAACAGGGAATGTGTGCTCCCTCAAATCAAGCACTCGCTTTTTTCTGCTGATCTCCCGATTCATTCTTTCCCGAAAATCTGGAATGATTTAAATCTCGAAGTAAGGCAATATAACAGGCCTCTGTTTAAAAAGACAATAATCAATTCATTCTTGAATGGATATTCTTCTGACATTACTTGCACCAATCCATTCTGTCCAGATTGTGGCCCAACATAAAGTGATCTCATCCTCCCAACTATCGCTATTTCTACAATTAATCCTAAACTTAAGACTTTTTAAATCACCACTTGTTTTTTCTGATTACCTCCGAACATGGGGAAAGCTTCACAAAAGGCATTTCTAAGGGTTCACTTATTGTGAATCTAGGGGGACAAAGAACTAAAAGACTCTGATGTCAGGACAAAATAAATCATATCTGGGAATGGCAGGAAGACAGTCTCTCTGGCTATGCCATTTACATGGAGTGTACACCTTTTTATTGTTATGTTTTATTTATGTAAACTGTCATGAGGAGTAAAGTTTCATTTCATAGATTTTGATTCAAAGTTCATAAAAAAATCGGCATTTTCGACGGGTTGACGTCCCAAAACCATGTGACACGCCTAAAGTCATAACTATAGTTTCTTCGCCATTGATGCATAGCATTTTAGTTATGATGCAAATAACGTCAAACGGGAAAGATGCACCTATCATGTGTGACACGCCTACAGTTATAATCATAGCACTTACAGGGCCCAATCTTCGTCTGTCGACGCCGCAGTAACATTTCTCAGGCTTTGCCGAGTTTCTTTGGTATTGACGCAAAACTGAGTTACAACACAAATAACGCCAAAAACGAAAAAATACCACTTTCACCTTGTGTCAAGCTTACAGTCATCACCAGATAGAACGACGTTGGCGGTGCTTCGTGGAACGTTTTTTTTTTTAAATTCGCTTTGCGATAACAAAACCATCTACAGTACGTAGGGAGTGTATTATCATTAAATCACCCGAATGGTGGAGATTACACCCAGACAATAATTGCAAATTTGTTTCAAAGCATAACAAGCACAAGCAAAGTTCCAGCCAATGGACCTCCGGGTTCAACTGGTGGTCCATTGGCTGAAACACTGTTTGTATTTTGGTCTATACGAGCATAATTTGAAAGTGATACTTTGGGTGATAACTCCACTCCCCGGGTGATATTGTTACAATCCACTATCCACGTACAGTAACCATATGGAATAGAAGGCTCACAACACAATTTTTCATTGATGATGAACATAATGCTTTCAAGAATGTGTTCCAATTCAACACTTAACCTGCCGAAAGTGACTATTGTCACCTATTTAGGATGACTATCTGTACATTCAAAACATTGCTGCGTGCCCTTTAAAGTGGCACGCGATGTTTCGCTAATTCCTGTAAGAAACTTCACGGTTTCCATATATATAGTTTTGGAAAACAATTATGCCCATAAAAAAATGATGCCAAGATGATGCCTCGATTCTAAAGGAGAGATGGAAATTATTTTCAGCATGGAAGAGTGAGCGTGTAAGTACATTTTAGAGAACTATAACTTTCTGACAGAATCCATATATTCAGTAATTAGCGAGAGTAACGATTTATTGAAAATCGGGGGAGGATAAATCAGTCAGAGAGGGGAGGGGGCACACATTCTTCTCTTCAAGTAATGTTTGACCTTACACGATTAGAAAACTGTACATGCAAAACGAAGAACTAAAGAATTTAACTGTTTGTCTCAAAAGCATAGTTTGTGGCCCTTCTTTGCAAGGAGCTCTTCGAGGGTTTGTAAGTTATGTTTTTTTAGGCAAAACTTGCAAAGACAATAAAATTTGATTGGCGGTTTTACGAATTGTGCTGGGGCAGTGGTGTGGATATGATCGTCATGTTAGGAGAAATATTAAAGGAGGGGCCCCAATTCTATTATTTGAGGTGTGTGTATGTCGTAATAAATTATCTACAAACAAACATCCATGCACTTAAGCTCTTTAACTGCCTTTAGACCTATATGGAGGACCTCTATGTACGCCTGTATGCAATGTATGCGAGGAAGTTTAATAAAACGTATGACATACTTGAAACACTGTCATCGGATTAATTGATGACTTTCTGAGCCCTTTCCAACAATTAACCAGATGGTAAGTTCGACCCGAACAGACAGATAATCATCATAAAATTGGTGACAATAGACGCTTTCGGCAGCGTAAGTGTTAATGTATGTTTATAAATCTCTAATTACTAAACCCCAACCAATATTAATGTCGGTAATATAATATCATATATGTAATGACATAGATTTATGGGAAGGAGGTTAATTTTAGGGCTGTCACGATTATTCAATTAATCGATTGCTGATCGATCACGCCGAAATCGATTAGTATTTTTCGTTGTCGAAGAATCGGTAAATTTTACCCCGTTTTAGACGTTTAATAATTAAAAACAATAAAAAAAAAACTATTGTTTCTTAAGGTAAAGGGTCAAGAACGTTGACGTTAAATCTCAAGAATCCGTTAGAAGCATTTGCCTTTCAGGAACATTCAAAGCTTTGATGTTCTGAACTTTTGAACCGTCAGTGTAATAATCAAGACCGGTCGGCAGTTGCGAACTTGCGAAGTTCGCAACTGACGACCGATCTTGATTATTACACTGACGGTTCAAAAGTTTAGAACATCAAACCTTTGAATGTACCTAAAAGAGGATCGTCTTCGTTGTTTACTTGAGGAAGGTCAACTGACTTGAACTTCATTTTTAACGACTTTAAGAGAGGGAAATGTGTGGATGGGGTCATCTATGTACGATTAATCGATTATAATCGATTATTTGCGACGATTAATCGATTCCTATATTCAAAAATCGAGACAGCCCTAGTTAATTTGTGAGAAAAATATGTAGTTTTATTAAACATTCGTAATCAAATAATCACCGTGTCGTGTTATGATAATCGATCACTTTCCCGTCTGCTATCGCAGCTAAAGAAGGGAAGATTGGTGGTTTCAGCGAATTGTGTTGTGGAGAATGTGTGGATATGATAATCATGTTAGGTGAAGGACTAACATAAGGGAGGGTAGAAACCACAGAGTAGTTCAGAGAAGCCACGGAAGCTTGATGAAAGAGCACATTTAAATTAACTGAAGTCTCCCTTTCCTTGACTTTTGGAATTGAACATTATAGTGAGTGTGCTCAGTACAGGATTAGTTTAGTATTATTTGACTTTGGAATCGATGCATAAATGTGTTCAACCATGTAATAGTTTGTCAATCATACAAACACACACAAAAACAGTTTTGCACTGTCCATCACTCATTGTCAGTTGAATGACTCGTTCGGAGATAACAGCACATGGTTTGGAATCATCCATTTTTACATGTTATTAAGTGATGCTCTACAAAATGCACGTTTGTGCAGTATTAGAGGGTCATGAGTATAGAACATTTGGCCGCTCTAGTAGTATTAATAGGTGCTGTTATGGATGAAGTGTGTACTCCGGCTTCCTCCACCCGTAAAACTGAGACGGTCACGATAAGCCATTGTGAATAAGTATGTGACCTTAAACACCAATAAACAAATAAATATGGATGAAGAAGAATGTCACTTGTCCCATTTGCGTTGGGGACGTGGCAGGGATATATATATCGCTCCTCGTTTATGAGGGTCCCAATTATATTATTTGAGGTGCGTGTATGTCGTACTAAATTATCGATAAACAAACATTCGCGCCCTTTATAGGAACTTTAACACTTACGCTACCGAAAGCGACTATTGTCACCTATTTTATGATTATATATAGGTTCTGGTATGCGCAGATCAAACCTACCATCTGATTAATTGTTGGAAAGGGCTCAGAGAGCCCTTTCCAACAATTAATCAGGTGATAGAGTTTCAAGTGTGTCATCAATTTTATTAATTTTCCTCGCATACAGGCGTACTTAGAGGTCCTCCATACATGTTTAAAAGTGGACGTATATTTATGAATTTATTATAAATAGGTCTGCTCCCTGTTAGTAATCTTTTACGTTGTCTTATCTTCCTACTGGTCTGTCTGTACTGGAGTATGCTAGTTTGTGAGGGATTGTACTCTTGTTGTGTCACGTGTATGAAGCGGTACAAGTTTGGGTGCGCATGTCCCAGCTTGAGTTGTTTACTATGCCAGTTTTTAACATGATCCTGTGGTCGAGCGGTGTCCAAATGCTCCACAATGACTTGCCGTGTTGTTCAACCCATGAATTACTCAGTGATATACTACTTTTAGATAATGGGATAGTTTCTCTATATGCCAACAAAATGTCCCAAAAATATCCCATGAAGAATTCCGGCTCGGTTATTCCGAGAGTACGGGGAATATGATAGCTTCTCTAATTGCCAAAGAGTTTCCTATTTGGAATTGTATGTCGCTTCTTTCGAGGGTAACAGAAGAACTCAAAATGTTACTCCGGTTTAAGAACTGCCCTGGCATCTGTCCATTTCAACTACCTGAATACCACTTCGACTTAAGGGAACAGTGGATACTGGGTAACAGGTTTTTTTCGTTCAAGATGTAAATATATAGAGGATATCTAGTATTTTTGAGTGGATACCGAACATTATCTCATGAGTGACCGATACAAATGTTTATTTTTCGCGAGCGCTTGCGCGAGCGAAAATACACATTTTTCTTAGTCACAAGTGAGATAATTTTCTTTTTATTATACGCTTTTTATAAGAATCTGATAATTCCACTCGTTTCAACCTTGAATTGATGCATGAAAATAAACAGCGCATTGAATCATTGAAACTCAGATGTGATTTGACTGATACGAGGAACAGATAGCGTCTTCCAATCTGATTCAGCTGGCGGGTTTCGTAATATAAGTTTTTGGTTTGGTACGTTCTTTGAAAGGACGTACCAAAGCAAAAAACGTATATTATGGACTTTCGGGTCATCTTTGGACTAGCGGGTTTCATGCATCAATTCAAGGTGAATACGTGTAGAATTATTGCTGGAAATGATCGGTATCCACTCCAAAACACTAGATTTACTTTTCATTATACGTTTTTAGAACAAATTGATCATTTCCAGTGATATTTTGACTCGTAGTCACCTTAAAGTGATGCATTGAAAGCCGCCGCTTTGATTGATACCGTGAAAGTGAAAAGTTCTATATCTTTACAGTGGGAGATACGATTTCTATCATTCCGCAATTTCTTCGATAATCTATCGTTTAGAGTATAATATAAGCTGCTTTCTGGAGTCGGTTTGGTTATCTCATTGCGGATTGGCTCCAAGTTTAGTGCTTTGGCATACATTGGCGTTATGTTCCACGCATTTCTTGAATGTTTTTTTGTTGTTTATTTTTCAATTTACTTGTTGTTCTGCCTATGTAAGGTTATAACGTTGACCCCCCCCCCCCCACCCCTCCAACACACACACCTCATCGCTTTGTTTAAATCAATTTTATGTATTTTTTGTCATATTTGAAACTCATCAAGGTTCAGTAAATGAAATCAATTTGTCGGCGGCATATTAAAAGAAAAAAACGTTTCAGTAGGAAATGTCTGTGCCAGTGCGAATTTTTAACCTCAAACACACACACACACACACACAACACACACACACACACACACACACACACACACACACACACACACACTCACACCTAGGTATTGGTGTAACTGCGAGAAAGATAGAGGAGATAGTGTAAAACTAAATACAAAAAGGGAGAGGTTCACTGAATTCATTTCACTCAAAATTAAATAAAGTTAATTTTATGTGCTTATTGCTTTGGGGTTGGCAAATCTTAGGCATAAAGTATTTTATTGTCATTCAATCTAGCCATAGAAAATCAAGAGGTCCCAAAGGAGTGGAAAGAAAGTAAAGTGACATTTATTCACAAAAAGGGGGAAAAAGACGTTTTGGATAACTATCGAGGGATCTCTGTCAGTAGCAACATTGGAAAGGTTTTCTGTAAAGTCCTGTATGGGAGACTAGAGGAGGTGATTGAGGAGAAGAGTTTTTGGGGAGAAATCCAGAATGGCTTCAGGAATGGAAGGAGAGTTACTGACCATCTTTTCACACTATCCCAAATGATAGAATCTGCGAAAGCAAAAACGAAAAAGATGTTTATGGCCTTTTTGGATACGGTAGAGTATAGGTGGAAGGTATGTGACGCAAGCTGGAGGCTATGGGCTTAGGAGGCGAGTTTGTTGGAATTATGAAAGCATTATATAAAGATGTACAGAGTGAACTTAGCCTCGGAAACATTACAACGAAACGTGTGCCTATGGAGATAGGCCTAAAACAGGGGTGTATCCTTTCGCCGATCCTGTTTGCATTGTACATCAAAGGTTTAGGAGATGAATTCCTGCGTAGCGAGGAGGGAGTAGCAGTTGGGGACTTGAAGATCCCAGGGCTATTTTTTGTAGACGATATGGTTCTAGTGTCAGAAAGCGAAGAGGGGCTAACGAAAATGCTGGGAATTGTTGGGAAATATGGGAGCAAATGGAGACTCGAACTTAATGAAAGCAAGAGCAAAGTTATACCTGTGGGCCGTAAAGTGGACCCCACTCGAAGGTGGAGAGTGGGTGAGTTCTGCATTCCGGAGGGGAGCAGCAAACTTCTCAGTGTGGGAGAGACAGGTGATTACGAGTATTTGGGGGTAAATATAAACATTACAGGAAGAGACATCTACCGGAACCACACAAATAAATTGATTCTGAAGGGAAAGCGAATCCTTGACCAAATGAAACTTATAGGGAGAAACAGTTTCAATAAGGTTTTCGTGGGGGAAACCATTTGGGAAATGGTGGGGCTGCCAAGTATAACATACGGTACGGAAGTGCTACCCCTAAACCAGACGGCCGTAAAGAGCTTGGACATCCTGCAGAACGATGCAGGCCGATGGATAACGGGATCGAGTAATGCCGCAGAGCTAGAAGCAATCAGAGGTGAGCTTGGGTGGATGAGGATCAAGGACAGGATAGACCTGTTGAAGCTCGGTTATCTTAATTATTTGGTAAATCTCCCCGACAGCCGATGGTGTAAAGTAATGTTCCTGAGAATTTTCAACTCAAATATCAAAACGGGGTGGATGGTCCAAGTGAGGGAGCTAGTAGAGAACTACTCATAGGAGATCTCGGACCTGGACGTTGGGGCAAACCAGGGTAAAAAAATCGTCAGAGAAAGGGTCATGGAGGATTGTAACCGTAATTGGCTAGAGGGGGTCAAATCAAAGAGGTCTTTGGGTGCCCTGCGTGATAAAGAGAAGCCAGGTTTTGAAGAGTACCTTGATGGCACCTTTGGGGGTCACTTTTGTTCAAGCTGAGGTCGCGATCCCTGGAGCTGAGGGGAAAAATTGGGAAAGACGGTGAAAAGGAGTGCCAGATGTGTAACTTGGTCATGGTGGAGACCCTGGAACACTTTCTTCTAGAATGCCCACAGTACCAGTCTGAAAGAATGAGATTCACTGGGAGTATAATGGGGAAGTGGGATGGGAGAATGAAGGACATGTGGTTAGGAGGGAGGGGGGGGACTCAAAGGAGAGGGTTATTATGCTAATCGGAGAGATTGGGAAGAATGGGACAAGGGATATCATCAAGCAGTTCGTCTCCGAGTGTTGGGAGGAGAGGAGAAGGTTGGAAATAGGGAGTCAGTTGGGAGTACAGGGGTAACCATGGCCTTCTCGTCTGAGAACCGCGATAAATCAGCGGCTGGCCAAAGTGTTATTATGGTCATGCTCAGAACACTGTTCACTTGTATGAAACAAAGAGCTGCAGGTAAATCGAGACAATAAATATTTTGTGTACCGTCAAGTCTAGAATTATTATAGGTCAGGGGCCGGCAAACTAAGACATAACCGCAAATAATCCGCTTGACCTGAATTTATACTTAGGTTGTGGGCATGCTATATACAAAGATGCTGAAACTTATCTTTAGCACAAACAATGAATGAATTTATAAACTTAACGGTCTTTTTCTGTATCATAATATATTCTACAACAATTGGTTCATGCTTGACTTTCTCACAGAATTTATACCGTGTGGCAAACTGATTCTCTCGGATGTCTTTCCTCGGTAGGCTACTTTTCATTTCAATTCTTATAGAATTTTCGGACAAAAACATCAAACAGTCCGTGCCTGTGTTCACGCTACCATGTGTCAATGGTTCCCGTTCCACTAAAATTGTTTGCCACTGAAAATACGGCATTTGGCACAACGAGTTGGCACCAAAAATAAAATATACTTTTGTTAAGTCTCATAGTCTTAACCCTTGTGTGCATACATTTTTGCGTAAAAAAAAAAATTGGTAGTGGACGAGCATACGATATAAAGAGGAAAAAATCTGAAGCGAGGACTGGTAATAATTTAATCCAACAGCGACAGAGCTGTTGGATTAAATTATTGCTGAACCTCCCAACAAGCCAGGATGGTTTCGCCCATTTTATATTTGACAGTATTGATTGAAAAAAATACCTTCAGGGTGTCAATGTTGAAATGGTTAATGGTTTAGTTTCAGTGCATCGTTTCCGATAAAAACGTTGTCTTGACAACACAGGCGAGACAGAATTCACGCGTGTCAAGTAATCGTGGCAACAAGACAATCATGGCTTATTATTATGGGTCGACTGAATTTACAGTTTGTCTGTTTAACCTGATTCTTTTTTATCACGCTTCCTCTCGTGGAAGATAGCAAATTATTTGCAAGTAGTGTATTTGGAGTGAATAAACAGTGAGTAATAATAGTCATGAAATTATTCCTAAAACGTTAATAATTGCCTTCTACTTCTTTATTATCTGTATTTTTATCGTTTGTGAGTTTTCTTCAGCTAAAATGCTTAAAAGAGCAGGCGTGGCGCCAGGGATTTCTCGACAGGGGGGGGGGGGGGGTGACCTCTCCGACAGGAGAGCTATAACATCTGACCTCCCATATGAAGGAAAATGAGTGAAAATTGGAGAACCAAAATAGAAGCAAATTGAGTATGTTTGTTGATTATTTAACCCTTTGCCTAACCTGAAAAGCAGACGACACTTGCAAAAATAATTCTTGAATAACTATTTTTTTTTTCATTTTTTTGTCTTAAGAACATAGGTTATGACCCCGCGTTGGAACGAGCTCGACGAGCTCGTTCCAACGAGGGGTCATAACCTATGTTTTTGAGACAAAAAATGAAAAAAATAATGAAAATTAATTGGCGATTTTTTGAGAATAGCGCTGGCCGGTTTTGGCCGTTACCTTAGGTAAAGGGTTAAAGTAAACATATTATAATAAGGTCGGGAAATATTTCATCTATAAAGCCAGTTTGACGAACGACATTAAGGAATTTCGTGAGAATCACTATTCTCTATCAGAGTTCCAGTGCTGCACGGGTTCGAGACTGACAAGACGAGATATCTACATTCGATTGTCGGAAATTTCTCGTGACGACGGGTTTACGAGACTTTCCGACGGACTAACTAGAAATCTCCGACGGGGGGGGGGGAGGGGGGGCTGGACCTCTCCGACAGGGGGCTGTAGCCCCACCCCCACCCCCTGACCCCTCATTGGCGCCACCACTGTAAAAGAGCTGGATAATACTAAATTAAAATATCGCACTTTAAGTGCAACAAGGCGCCCTCTGCAATGCCTTAGCATTGCAGAGGGCGCCTTGTTGCACCCAAAGGACGATGCGTGGTTAATTTCTTTTCTCATTTGCAATCAGATTGCATTTTGGCACTGAAATGTTTCATTTGCCACCGAACAAAAATTCTACTTGCCACTAAAGAAAAAAATCGGTCCAGCGTGAACTCTTGTCCAGATTTCAAAATACAAACTTGAAGAATGGAGTATTTAATTCCTTAATTCCCTTTGACAGTGCTCTATTAGCTCAACCTAGATATACAGAATTTAATTACTAATTAATCACCGAATGTAGGTAATTAATAGAATTCCTGGAAAATGGAATGACTTTGTTATTGGAATAGTCTTTGCTGACAACTTTTCTATTCGAGTTACAAACTTCCTCTCTACTTTGGGATTGGCATTTTTGGGGAAATAAACGAAATGTGTCGGGTGCTAACCAATAATACTCACCTCCTCCATTTGAGTAACACAGGTACGGAAAACGCCATACATTACCGAGTCCTACAGCGAACCCAATCAAAGTAAAGATGAATTCGATATGCCGACCCCACTGAGCTTTTTCCTGAAGAAAAGAAAAATACGTTTTTAATATTCAGGGAACTCCTTTATGTAGATGATGTGAGAGGATAATGTTTTATTTTTTTATACAGTGGAGCGCACTTAATTGGATATCATCTCCCAATTGAATAATCCTATTAATTGAATGTAATCTCCAAACGCAAAACCATTTATAATATCTTCATTACAAATTTGACCTGTTAATTGAATATAGATTATAAAGTAAACTTACAGTACGTGGAGAGTGGATCGTAACTAAATCACCCGCGGAGTGGAGTTATCACCCAAGCTATAACTTTTAAATTTTGTACATATCGACAAAAAACACAAGCAATGTTTCAGCCAATGGACCTCCGGGTTTAACCCGGAGGTCCATTGGCTGAAACTTTGCTGGTGATGGTTATGCTTTGCAACAAATCTGCAATTATTGCCCGGGTGGAATCTCCACTCTGCGGGTGATTTAGTGACAATACACTCTCCACGTACTGTATGTTATTTGAATAACAAATCCTGTAATATGTCGAGAATTTACCCGGACAACCACCAACTTCCCCTTGTTTATTGACCTATGTGGCTTCAGTACACCCAATATAGGCATTTAATCTATTGTATCTTGTTTGACAGAGCTCCATGAGCAACGGCAAACAAGATATGATAAACTAAATGCTTAGGTTAACCCAAGAATACAGTTAAGTGCCCAAATATCTGGTAATTGAAAACTCATGTTAATTGAATAATTTTCACTGACATAAAATCTATTCAATTAACAGGGACCAACTGTTTCATTTTACATACCACTCCTGGAATTCATGTTGCGCACTAGGAAGTTTTATCAAGTCTGTCAAAAGTTTACGAATGAAGCCCCGTAAAGACAAGGAATTATTCTAAAGTTTTTCTCAACCGCACAAGAGTGCAGATTAGTCTTTTGCGAATGGCCTTTTATGCTACGCAAACAAGTGTTATGTAATCTGTTGAACATACTGTCCCTTGAGATTATTAAGATGCCATGCGCGAAAATTTAGCATTGCAGATGGTGACGATAAGTCAAGATCACACACACACAGTTTTGCCTTGATTGCATGTTGGAATAATCGCTGAGAGTTTGAAACAATAGGTCGATAGATGGGAATGGGTGTGTTGGGATATGTGTGTTTGTGTGCAGTGATAGGCTGCATACGTGTATCTGTGGTTGTGTGCATGCGTTTGTTGGTGATTTGTAGTGAATGGTTGTGTATGGTGAATGTGTGTGGGAGGGCTGGGTTGGTGACTGTGTCTGCGATTCCTGCATGCTATGAATGATGTGGATAGTTGCGTGCGGACGTATCCGAGAGAATAAGGAATGCAGCTCCCCGGTAACAGAGGCCAGAACAATAGATGTTAATCCTCGCATATTTATTTGTTTATTGAAGTATTACGACACTTTGAACTACCAGGGTTAAATCATGTCAGACAGTTTCACGAGTGGAGAAAGTCGGATAGAACCAACGAGCAGTAGCGAGTAACTATAGGACGCTCCTACTCACTGACCCCCATAAACGTGTGGTCAGAATAAAGTGAAGGCATTGTTCCATTTTCGTGCAGTACGACTCAGTACACCGCGCCACTGTGCGCTCACACAGGTAGCTGGCATTAAGTGTTATTCCGAAGAACACAAGTCAGAGTTCGCGTGTCAGAATCGAATCTATCACCTTTCGATCTGAAACCCAATGCTTCACCCAACGAGCCACTGTTGATCCTCCGGCGATTTTCTTTTGTTTTCATCGGTTTTCGTCGTGTGTTACAAAACGTTTTACCGTTAACAGAGGTCCTGATTGCTTGTTTGTCATAGAGAACAAGAAAATACAAGAAGTCTCATTAAAAGCGGTTGAACAATACTGAGAGTGTGTGTATGTGTTGGTGCAGGGTGGGGTGGTGAGTATATATGTGTTTTTGTAATTCCGATGTTAACCCTTTGAACCCTAGCGGCCGTTTTTTTTCCGGCCAGCGACATGATAAGCCATACCGTCATTACATAGGATGGCTATTCAGTAAATGTGTGGGGTAGAACAATCAATATTTTCAACGTGCAGCCCCGAGGCTGCACGTTGAAAATATTGATTGGTCTATCCCAAATAATGAAAATGGACTCTTCTGATTGCTGCCATTGGACTGGCATGGAAGATACCACTACAGGTCAACGGGTTATTAATAACGTTTGCATTGTAATCTCCTGTACACTTATATCAAAATATCAAAATTTAAACCTACAGTTTTTCCTACAACTAGAAATGTAATCGTTTCGATCTTGTTCGACAGAGCTCATTGAGCTATGTCAAACAAGAGTGAACTTATACAACTTGTATGGGGGCGCGGTGGCTCAGTACTTAGAGGTGCAGGCTGCAAGCCGAGAGGTCCTCGGTTCGAATCCCACCTGCGGTCATCGCGTTGTATCCTTGGGCAAGACACTTCACCCCCATCGCCCGCGTGGGGGCACGGTGACGCCGTGTACTAAGGCGTACTGCACGTTGATGATGCACCTATCTTCAACCAATAATAACCCTGCTTGTATGGAGTTAGTATGTTGGGGAGCTGACAGTTGCTCGCCGTTGCTCGGTGGTTCTCTCCGGGTACTCCGGCTTCCCCCACCCGTAAAACTGTCGTGGTCATGATTAGCCATTGTGCAGAAATATGTGACCTTAAAAAACACAAATAAATGCAACTTGTCTAATTATGGGAAGAATTTGTTGTTTGAAATTTCGGTATTTGTACATCAGTGTGCTGGGGATTAATTCGTGTGAATTTTATAAGAAACACAGCACTCACAACTGAGTCATTCAAAGCTGTTTTGAAAAGGCATCTCTACAAACAAGCTTTCTGCACCAATATGTAGATAAGAAATCATTTCCCTTTTTTTGTATGTAAAGCCAAAGAGCACATTTTGTTGATTTTAGACTGAAAATTATTATTATTATTATTATAATAATTATTATTATTATTATTATTATTATTATTATTATTATTATTATTATTATTATAACGTGAATGTATTGATGATGTGTCATAATTTATGCTTTAGAAAAAACAAACGTTTTAGGGATGAAGATGGGTTCTTGTCTAACTATTAGGTGAACATAACATTGAAGAGCCGATTTACTTTGAGAACAGAGGGTCTAGCTCTATTTCTCAATAGCGTCCCTTTCCGTAAAGTTGAATAGTGTTAAATTGTGAGAACTGAGTTCTGTTTATAAAGCGTCAACAATGCCCTGGGTATTTTGTCCTCTTGATCTGATTTTCGGGTGAGGTGAAAAATTGTTAGCCTTCATTGTAAAAGATTAACCTAAATATGTTTGCTGATTTAATATTTTAAAATTTGTGGTTTCTTTACAATTCTTTTGTTTGTTTTGTTTTTTTTCTATTTTCTTTTCTTCAGAATGTACTAAAATATGTACACCGGATGTTTAGTAGTTACATTAGTACTAGTCGTACATTTGCTGCTGTAAAGAAAAACTGTATGATAACAACAATTTGCAGTGGTGAACACAACTCGAAGAAAGGTCATCATTGTGCTATTAAAAAGTACAATAAGGATATGAAAGTCGAGTCAGTGTAAAAGTGTCTTTGGCCTTTAGTTTGTTGAGAATTTAACCCTTTACCCAACGAATCGCCCGCATCCGTCCGCGTAATATGCAAATTCAGCAGCTGAAAAAATATTATTTTTCGAAAAATTTCAACAAAACCATATCATGTGACCCCTCTTTGGAACGAGCTCGTCGAGCTCGTTGCAAAGAAGGGTCACATGATATGGTTTTGTTGAATTTTTTTGACAAAATTAAAAAAATGATATTTAAAATAATAACTTTTAAAATCATCTGCGTTGGGTAAAGGGTTAAAAGAAATAGTGCACTGCAGTGTTGAGCATTTCGCCGGTGCACGAAACCAATCTGAACGACGCGAAACAACGTTACCCCAATGTCGCGTGTTAAATACTAATATTTAACGGATAAACTGGAGTGGGGAATGGACGACGCGTTGAAGGAACCCAGCCGTTTCTATTATTTCACTATAGGCCTGTACTCTAACGTTTTGTATCTCCCCGGAAATAATAACCGAAATTGTAGTCATTGTTTCCGGGAAGGTGCAGATGTTGGAGTGCATAGGCCCATGGCGAAATTATAAATGCGATTCAGTTCCTCCAACTGGTCTTCAATCACTAATAAAACGAGTTGTCATTTTCGTCCGATTCGAAATTTAATTCGATTTCGAATGTCTTGCTTTATTCGACCTTAATTTTCTTGATTCGCATGACACAACATGTATTCTATAAGGCTACTTGGTGGGGGACTGATATTTCTACAAGACAAGTTTGTAACTATTCTTTTATGTCTGTATTTATTGGTGTTTAATGTCAATTTCAGCATCTTTGGCTATATTATGATCGCAACATAGGTATGAAGTCATGTTTAATGAATCGTTTATGTCTATGCTGTAACCTTTAGAGGATTTCCACCCCAGGCGTTGGTTCCAAGTCCTATTTTACCAGTGAAACTTCATTTGTTTCCAACAGTAAATAAGCACGGCTCCACTTCCCGACGTTCCCACATAGGAATTGTATATTATAAATAAGAGCTGATGTTGGCAGATTTCGATGATGGCTGTCCATGACCCATCAGCCTATACCAAGAAGCATAGAACGACTACATACATTGGAGTTTTGGATATTGTGGTGTTATTGGTGTTTAACCCTGACAAACCTGAAAACCGGTAGCGGATCCGTCTTGTGCTCTGATTTTGACAGGAAAATGGACTAGTCTGTTTTTTATTTGCATGGAGGTTCAGTAATAATTTAATCCTACAGCCCTATAGGGATGTAGGATAAATTTTTTATTGATCCCCCGAAACAAATTTGGTACATACATTTTGGATGTTTATAGCCGACTAATTTCTTTACGCAAAATGTCATGCATAACGGGTTAAAATATTCAAGCTTCCTTTCAGCTTATATGGCTCCAATGCGACTGCAACACATATATTGCTTAATGAAACTTCAGTTCTGATATTTTATATGACATGGTAAGTTTCATGGGTAGATTGGAAATTGTGATAAGGAGGGGCGTGGGAGTCCGACCAAAGCTTCGACGACACTGGACTGTTAAAGTTTCCCGAACGAGAGACTAAAAAAGAAATATAGTATGGTACACAATGGTTTTCCCATAAAATACTCCAGTGTACTTGAATATTACCCCGGTACACCATGCTTTGTCCCAAAATACCCTGATTTTATGGGACAATGCTTGCTGGACAAAGGTACTATCTTATGGGAGGGTCTCTGATGAATTCGCGGCTTTTCTCTTTGTTCGTGAGTTTGATGGCACTGAGAGGAACAAGAACTAATGGTTTGTTTGTAAAACCCAGTATTAAGATTGCACTATTATTAAGAGGTTTATTGAGAAAAACATAAGCAAAATGTCTGTTTTGATTGCCTCTTATTGGTCCGTCAATGTTTCTAACAACTCAATTGTCAGACACAACAGTTAAAACTAAAAGTCCTGTCACGAACTGTGCGCTTATCTAGGCTTAATTGCGCGTAGGAATTGCGCGAAATTGCCATATCGAATGGCATCCAAAGCACGGCAGGTTCTCCTGGTTACTCATAGCAAATACAGGCAATGTTTCTGCCAATGGACGTCCGGGTTACCCGGAGGTCCATTGGCTGAAACATTGCTTGTGCACAGGCCATATGTACAGAATTTGATAGCCTTACTATGGGCATTACGAGTAGATTAACGCGCAGATCGACGTGCTATTTGTGCGCATTCCATGACAGGACTTCTAGTTGTAACTGTATATAATCACAGAGTATGTGGCTGAGCCAACAGTTAATCTTTTATTATCATTAGATTGCAAAGGGATCAGCTACAAAGTTAGACAACAAACAGAAAAGACACACATATGCTGCCTTTGGTTTATTTCTTCACTTACAGTACGTGGTGAGTGGATAGTAACAAAATCACAGGTGGAGTGGAGTTATCAGCCAAAGTACCACTTTTAAATTCTGTACATATGGACAGAAAACACAAGCAATGTTTCAGCCAATGGACCTCCGGGATTAACCCGGAGGTCCATTGGCTGGAACTTTGCTTGTGCTTATTATGCTTTGCAACAAGTGCTTGGATGGAATCTCCACTCTGTGGGTGATTTAGTGATAATACACGCTCCACGTACTGTAGTGTTTATTAATAAGGATACATGTCAGTGATGTGTTAAGAAAATAATAAATGAAAGAGAATTGAATGTACATCAAGCAAAACATTTCTAACATGATATTTTTTGATGAAAATTACAATGTTTCTCAGAAAATACAAAAATGAACTTTCAAAGAATATAAAATAAAGGTTCGAGCCTTAGGAACCCAACTGCGTTCTTTTTAACAATGCTAAACGTTTCTTTTAGTCCGTCGAAACCTTGGTTTTATGCGGTCCAGACGATTGTCCGTCTTTCTTTACACCTGAAACTTAATTGAGCACCCCTGTTTTTTTTCGCTGTGATGTTAATAGAAACTGTCATTACTTTCATGCTATCTTTCAAATGGACAAAGTGATTGTTTGCAGAAAAAACGGCCTATTGACAAATGAAAGATAACACAATGATGAAAATATGCAGTATTTTAATGGCGCTAATTACACATATCTGTCATTAATGTTTTGAAAGAAAAATGTTCTCTCGACAAGTAGGATGCCGGAATGGTCGATGATGAAACAATGTCGGTAGTTACTGACAAAACATATAACCTGTGATCGCCTGAAAACAATAGCTGAGTCTGACGTCAGTAGCGGTTGTATCCACCAGGTGCCCGGATCACAGCCTAAATCCTCCTCCTAATGCTACTAGAGAGCCTTCTGATACAGTCCAGAGGGAATTGCTGCCACTCCTCCTGCAATGCAGCTTCCAAATCGGCTAACTTCTATACAGTCGGATCCCATGTTTGCACACGACGTCCAAGAAAGCCCCAGATGTGTTCTAAGGGATTCAAATTGGGGACCATTACAGGTCAAGGTAGTGTTGTGATAGCGTTGTTCTGACGGGAATGCTCTCACAGCTTGGGGACGATGTGGCCTTGCATTGTCGTCCATGAATACAGGGCGAGTAGCCAAGGGGTGGATGTCAAAATGGGGCACAACAACCGGATTGAGTATGTCCCGGATGTACTGATGAACACTGAAATGTCCACGTACAGTCATCATATCAAGTTTACAATCATGAGAGAGGCATCCCCAAATCATTACTTATCCTCCACCATAAGGAACAGTAGGTCTGTTGTTCCTGGGCACGTAAGCAGTATTTCTATGCCTCCTCACTCTCATGCGACTATCTGTGACGTGAAGCAGGAACCTACTCTCATTTGACCAATGGACTCCCCTCCACGTCCTGAGATTCCAATGTTGTCGGGCCATGCACCACTCCAAGCGTCGTCTTTGATGCTGATCGGGCAGAGATGGACGTTTGGTGGCCCTTCTGGACCTCATACGCAGTGCTCTGAGACGATTTTGGACGGTTCTGTTGCACAACCGCCTGTTGGGGATCCAAAGACGTTTCAAAACCCCACTTGAAAAAAGAGTTCACGTCGAATCAGGCGTTCCAGACTCCGATATTTCCGAGGAGAGGTATTTTGGGGTTGTCCATGCCCCGGTCGGTCCTTAACGACGTTGGTTTGTTGATGTTTTCGGACAAGTCTGCTGACGACTGTATGACTATAGCCAAGCTGCCTTCCAATAGCTTTAAATGACATGCCTGCTGCATGCATGCCAACGATTTGCCATCTTAGCGCCTCTGACAGTCTCCTCCCTGCCATGTCGATATTTATTGATAAAAAAAATGACAGATTTTCTTGTTTTATACCCAGATATTGCATGTGGATGATAATGGTTTTTGTGACATTCGTGGGAAGCATCTTCACGTAGACGAGGGGATGTGTTTGGGATACACTATCAACTACAAACATCATGTTTCTCTAGATGAAATGTACAACAAGACACAACAATCATTAAAACATATATTTATTTATTTATTTATTTATTGATGTTTAAGGTCACATACTTATGCACAATGGCTAATCGTGACCGTGACAGTTTTACGAGTGGAGGAAGCCGGGGTACCCGGAGAGAACCACCGAGCAACGACGAGCAGCTGTCAGCTCCCCAACATCGTAACTCTGAACTCTGCACCGCAGCACAGACAGGGTTAGATTGGTTGAAGACATGCGCACCATCGACGTGCAGTACGCCTCAGTACACAGCGTCATCGTGCCCCCATGTATGCAATCGGGGTGAAGTGTCTTGCCCAAGGACACAACGCGGTTGCCGCACATTAAAACATAACAATCAATAACAGCAACTTCACAGTCATGAAACGTTTCAGGGGGTGCTTAATTAAGTCCCAGGTGTATATAAGAACGCCTGAGGGGTGGTACAGGAATACCCATGTCTATTGCGCAGCCTTCTCCATCCAAATGCCAACGAGATATCAACAAGCCAGAAAATAAGCAGACTGTCATCTCCAAATTGAGGTCCCCGGAGGGTGCATAGCAGGGTAGCATCACTAAATTTACCATCTGTGAACCTCAATCTGAATCAGGGTCTCGAAACTAAACAGAAAGAAGTACCCAGGGGATAAATTAACCCACTGTATGGGATAGCATCATCAAATTCAACCCTTTGGGGACCTCTTTCTGCAAATGTCAGCTAGCTTATTTTCAGGCCAAGATATGAATTAGATTCAAAGACTGGTCACGTGCCATCTGGTGTACCCAATGACTTACAAAAACTAATCACATAGTTTGAAAGAGCGATGAAACGTGTAATACAATACTGTGATCACCCAAGCGGTCTCGCGATCAAGGCGCAATCCTATCGTTGAACCCACAAGTGGTTCGAGATTTCACAAAGAACATTTGTGGCATTCTTTTTCGGCCGGTGAAATTCTACAGTGCTGCGATAAGGAAAGGGGGCAGAGAATTCCAACCGGTTCGCGATTCGGTCGCGATGCGGTCGAAAATTCTCAGGCCGCATTTGTTATCAAAGTTCTGTATGTGTCAAAGGTGTATACATGTACATGGGAAACGAACTCACTCTCGGCAAAAATGTCGAGATGCATCATAACGGAGCTCATGAGACAGATATTAAATCATGGCGTCCCAATGTGATACGTGGGCTAGACGAGACGCGTACGTCTTACTCAGTACACACGCATATTAGTAGGCAGGGTGTATTATGAGGTGGAGAGGGAGCAATATCTCGATCGCCGAGAAGGGTGACAGCTTGTGAAACCGGTTGAGTGGGTATCAGTCACATGAAATGATAAATCAGTTCAGCTTGTCGGGAAAAGGTTCTAAGGAGACTCAGTCGTACAGTAACCTTTTGTATGGATTTCAATGGATCCGTTCCTAAAGGCTATGAAGAGGTTGAAAGGCCTGTGAATAATTCTATTTACTAAACTCGTTTAATATAACATCGGTTTGTTTATTTTTCTTACTCTCGACTTGACACAGCCTTATCTAAATATGATGCTCGAAATTAAATGAAAAACAGTCTGGGATTTTCATATTTAATCTAAATCAATTTCGTAACTTAATTTTAAATACGTCCTTTATATCTAACACCTTGTGTTTATTCACGGTATTAGATGAACAAGAGGAGATGCTACTGCTTGATGCTTAACGCTTAAACCCTTTGAATCCGAGCAACCGCTTTTTCGGCCAGGAACACGATACGCCATAACATCGTTAGATAGGATGGTTGTTCAGTAAAATTGTGGGGAAGACCAATCAATATTTTCAACGTGCAGCCCCGAATATTGATTGGTCTACCCCAAAAAATGAATATGGACTCTTCTAACTGGCGCCATTGGACTGGCATTAAAGATACCACTAGAGTTCAAAGCGTTAATCAACAGGAATAGTAGACGACACTTGCCAAAATGTTTCTTGAAAAACTAAATAAAATTATTTGTGGTCTGACAACATAGCTAATGTGCCCTCATGGATCCCAAACTATGCATTTTAACAAAAAATGAAGAAATAATAAAATTTCAATGGTGATTTTGCGAATAGCGCCGGTTGGTTCTGACCAAAAGTTAGGTAAAGGGTTGAAGCCAATCAATGTTCGAGGTCGTGAGAAGGTGTATTATTGATCCAGTGCGTATGGTAACTGACAGTCGCGTCCCTAAACACAAAGCATTTGTCAGATCAAGGTACTTGAGAGAGACACAATTTCTTCAATAGCTATCTTAAGAATACAGGTGCAAATTATATGATGTCACCCCTATTCACACAAGAGCCAGATCAAAAACAAGGTCTCATCTAAGCTCATTAGTAGCTGATATGGCTATCCATCGAAAGACATGTCAGATATCAGATTTAAGGTGTGGTGTAACAAACCCACAACGGTACAGACAAATAAACCGAAATTATCTTCCCCAGCAAATGAAGTATTCTCAGAAAATGAGAAACGAGAACGACACTTTCGTACGCTGCCTCTTTAATTAAACCCACAGTGCTTAACCCAACAATGATTGGGTGGACTCGAGATGACGTATTCAAGTCAATGCATCAAATTGGTATTCTTGATGGGACAGAACCAGCACCTTTGCTTTGCTGGTGATTACAGTAATCAAGAGCAGTTGTCGCTCTGAGAGTCGTGTATGTCTGAACGATACAGCTGTGTTGCTGCACAAGTGGGTTGCATATAGAATATACCCATAGTAGCTTGGTGTACCAAATGTTCACCACGAGTGGTGAACATTTGGTACACCAAGCTACTTTGGGTATATTTTATTCATACCATGATTGTCAGGTTATTAAGAGTCGCTATCATTTTTTTCTCGATTTTACTGAGCAGCACACATACATACGTGCAAATCTGTTTTTTATTTACATGAGCATCGGAGGCAGTACTTCAGGTGTCAATTTTTAGATAACCATGTACAGTTGTGGCTCTGAGACGTCGTATGGGTCTGTAGCTGTGTTGCTGCACAAGTGGGTTGCAATTCTTTGTGCCACCGTCGGGTCTGTTTTTCAGAGTGTCACAACCAGCACACGTTGATCTCTGTAGAAATTGACGACCGGAATGACTCAGGTGATAATTTACAATCTGGGTATTAGCTGAGATATCTGCTTGTGGGTGAGACCTAGTGCAATTTGTAGATCCATCTTACTTCATACACATACAACGTAATGACGCTATTCAGCAACATAAAGTGAAATCTGCTTACTTCTGCCTACCTTGGTCAAATTGCGTCTTGTAAAATAGTTCGTTACAGGACTCGTCCGACATTTTTAGAGTATTACGGGTCAGATTGGGAATATAGGGTCACATTTATCCACAACAAATAGAACACACAAACGGAGATATTCTGTTTCTCATGTCATTTGTTGTAAAATTGCTTGTGGTTGGACGGTTTTTTATTTTATTTCTGTAATTATTTCTTTGCCATCAACAGTTCATGCTCTTGGTTTGTTTTATGTTTTAAGCCTCATAATCAGCACGGGTAGTGGCGTATGCCGTCCCTTGAATGCAAGAAACATTTTCAGTGCTAAAGCAATGCAAAGTCTTGTTGCACTCATGGAACAAATTTATCAATCTTATTAACTTGGGTGAAATATCAGACATAAACCATTTAAGTTTATTTTTTTAAAGTTTGTGATGGTTATAAAAAGAGAGCACGCGGCAATCAAAAGGACCATGCAGGAGGGCATGAGAAGCAGATTTTTAACTTTTTTACACCTTATGTCGTTTCAGTAGCATGTTTTGGCAGTCAAAGTACTTTGTGTGAATTATGTTGGTGAAAACGGACAACCACAAGTCTCTGTGTTTTGAGAATTCCATAATGCGTGATTTTTTTATTGGATGTTTAACGACACTTTCGACAACCAGAGTCATCTAGAATCAGATGGTTTCAAGGGAGGAAGAAGCCGGTGTACCCGGAGAGAACTGTTAGCCTAAAAAAGCACTCCGAACAAACAGGGTTAGCATTGGTTGAAGACAAGCGCACCATCGATAATCTGTGATACTTACTTTTTATCCGCATCTTCTCTGTTTTTTTTAATTTTTTTTAATTTTCTGTATCTCATTAATTCGTTAATAATAGTAACTGTGTTTCATGATCGCTCCAACGTTATTGTATTTGAACTTTATTTTATTGTTCCTTGAGGGGGGGGGGGGGGGGGGGGGGTGTATAAAGCACTTGACCTATAATCCACTTTGCTATATAAAGCAAATTAACCCCTTTACTGCCACGCCCACTTTAGCCATATATGGAGGACCTCTATGTACGCCTCTATGCGAGGAAGTTTAATAAAATTTATGACATACTTGAAACTCTATCATCTGATTAATTGTTGGAAAGGGCTCTCTGAGCCCTTTCCAACAATTAATCACATGGTAGGTTTGATCTGCGCATACCAGAAAGTACAGATAATCAACATAAAATAGATGACAGTGGTCGGCGAAAGTGTTAAAATGTTCAAACTAAAAATATTTTCAATAACAAATAGTAGGTTAACAGTGTACCAACTGAAGTAGCTTTTACAGAAAGTTTACAGCTTCACCTAATGTAAGGGACAAATCGGTCAGCGCTATTCCTAGAAAATCGTCATTCAAATTTTATCCTTTTCACTTTTTGTCTCAAAAAACGTGGTTCTGGATCTCTGAATACGAAATATATTCAAACTACAGGGAAAATAAAGAACAAACAAACGAGGTGAAAAAATATATTGACTACGCCATAAATACCATATTGTTCTCAAAGTGATGAAGAAACAGATAGCGTCCCTCTTCAAATGAGAGTCCTTGTTGATAAGGCGCGATATTAAATTGTTTGAAAAAGTGATTTATGTCCGTGTGTTAAGGGGGATGGCCAACCTAAATTGGGTAACATTTTAGGTAATTTTCTCCAAAGTCAAAAAAAAGTCCAGACAGGAATAAACCCAATAAATTATATATCAATGTTTTGAAATAAAACATAGATCATGTGGAACCTAATAGTTGCCATGAAACTGTTACCATGTGGTAGAAAGAATTGCCTGGAAGTCTGCTACGGCATAAGTAAGAGACCTGATTTTGGCAATCCTTCTAGTGCAGACTCGGAGAAAACGTTTTCTCATTCTTGCAAGAAGCGGACAGTACGGGTAAAGGAAATTTAGGATGGCTAAATGTCACAAGGGCTACCATTTTTCTTGTTGTTTGTTTACTTTTTCTGAAGTGCCACAAGAGTCAAATCCTCATACAAGAAGAAGTATGGAGTCACGAGAGAGTGTGTCAATATTACTTGAAGAATGTCCAATGTGCCTTTTGCCGGCCTGCAGTGATCAAGCCCCCCCCCCCCCCCCCCCCCCCAAACACCACACACACACACACACACGCCTGTGCTATTATTCATGTGAATTGTGTCAAATTGATAAAAAAAAGATGAGATTTATGCACCAAAAAGGGGAAAACTATCCAACTGCCTCATTTGGTATTATCTGTGACCATTTCTGGTGCTGCATGAGCAATCACAGCTGCCCATGGTGGCTTGTGAATTCTCAAGTATGGCCAAAACCACACAAATGACCCGACCTACACGCAGAAGACTTACGTCAATCGACTTCGTTAAGTTTGAAAGCATGGATTCTAATTCATTCCTGTACATGGCTTGGTATGTTTCATTTGTTTTGGAAACTATCGCCCTTTTATAGTTGTTGTTTGGGGAGACTTGACTGTTGCCTACTCGTAAGATTTAAGAACATTAACAACTGATCCGCTTACCGATGCCAATTTTATAGGCAGTGAGTTAAAGACCTGGGCAATATACAGCGACGTGGCTAGAAGCCCTCTGATTGGAGGGGGGGGGGGGGGTATAGCATGGCGGATTTCTAACTAGGGGAGGGACCGGGAGGGGTTCCCCCTCCCGGTCCCTTTCCCGAGTTGGAAATTCATTACCGAGAAAAATTTAGAAAATGTAGCCATGAAAGGGGGAATAACATTGATTCTTGTAACTGAAATGCCAACACATTTATGATAAAATTATCAGATTATTATTATTTGCCATTATTCTGGGAACTGAATATGTGCTAAACAAATGCTCAAGCTGAGAACTTTGAGAAATTCACACTCTCCTAACATTAAATCAGATCTGATGCAGGAATGATCAATTTTTGATGTTTCATCATTTTGTAACTGTGAATGATGGAATTAACTCAGGATAACGATTTTACATGATGATATTTTCTTGAAGTGCATTTCGAAGATTTTTTTTTATCACGATAAGTAAACGTACTATAGAAATCTCGTACCTATTGACATCATGCACTGTTATGAAGCTCGATATTACGTACACCTTAGTTGTAAATAGTAACAGTTGGAATTTTTGCCGTTTTGAAACCTAGGTGGAATTTTGGGAAGTAAAGGCGACATCACCAAAGAAGCTCTAAAATCCAGATAGGTTAGATTTCCAACTACTCATGACTCGCCCTCCGAATTTCCAACTGTAGGAAAATTTGGCCACGATTGGGGGGTTGACATACCCCTCGCGCCCGCCCACCCCCCCCCCCCCCTCCTGTCGCCACGTCGCTGACAATATAGCAATTATGTCGGTTATCTTATTTATTTAGCTAAAAACTTCTGAGACGTTTTGGTCTCATTTTGGCAATTCGATTTTGTCCGCCAGCGGCGACATGCTGTTTCCAGCAGCAGATTTTTCCAATAACCATAGATTTGTGCAACCTTTTGTTTGGTAACAATAGCGATCAAAATCTACGTAGATCCACTTTACACACAATGCGGTTGTGGGGAAAAAGTTTAAATTTATGATGGTACTAAATAAGCCTTCATTGAGTCACAAATATAATTCGGCTGCACTTAAATTATCTTTTTTAAATATATAATTGTGAGGACTGCATTGTATGTTGATGTGAATATACTTTTGTTTTCAAACATAATTTTACAGTTTTGTGTTTTGCTCACCGACAACAACCAAATACTAGTCGTTCGAATCAGTGGCGTATTAATCCCTTGCAGAAACTCGCTTAACTTTCTACAGTTTCCGGGTTCAACATAGCAACTAAGGACTTTAACTCACAAGTATTACATTGCCACTTGAATATTTCCCTGTGAATGTATTATGTGTTATATATTACATCGCCTCGCAGATTCGAAAACAGCAATGCAATGTTTGCAGATTTCGAATCTTTGGAAATTAAATCGTTTCCCAAGTTGGCCCAAGAATCACGTGATCAAAACAGGCATGTCTTCCCAACACAACCTATATTTCGATGTCGTTCAGTTTCCCCCGAGAGCTTTCACCACGTCGTTGACGAAATGGTGAATATTCTTTCTCCAAGTTTGGAGTGTGTAGTCTTTTATTTCCATCTCAGACATTCGCATTATCGAGCTATTCCTTGTTATTTTTGTCGGTTACTTATGCGGCTGGCATTTTCTTTGTCATCAGAAGCTAAAATATAGAGTTTTTTTTTATGAAACAGTGGATACATTCAGGTTTTTTTTTGTACTTTTGTCATCATTTTAGTATATAATATGTCGCAATTCACCACTTTAATTGTTGAAATTTAAAAAAAACAGGAGTTTTGTTTGATGACCCCTTAACCTTTCGAACCCGAGGGATCGGTTTTCCAGCCCAGGATTATGATGGTTCATATTTTATTAAGTAGTATGACTGCTAAGTGAATGTGTAGGGTCGATCAATCAATATTTTCAACGTGCAACCCAAGGGCTGCACGTTGAAAAAAAATATTAATTGGTCTACCCACAGATAATGTGGATTCTTGCGAGTGATGCCTTGAACTGAAATGGAAGATACCACCAGGGTTCAAAGGGTTAATGCAAAAATGCAAGTATTGTCTTCTATCCATGTTTGGTACAGGGAAACGAAAAACTTAGCCGTTAAAACTTTAACCCATTAACCGAACGAATCGGTCGCATTCGCCCGCATTATTTTCAAATTCAGCAGTTTGTGTTTGTGGCCTGTGTCGCTGATGCGGCGTTCTCCGTACCTTTTGTGTGAATCAGCATGGATCTAATGAGACACGTCCCTAAGCTGTAGTACAGAAGGCGAAGAAATGATGATGATGATTATTATTATTAGTATTATTATTATTATTATTATTATTATTATTATTATTATTATTATTATTATTATTATTATTATTATTATTATTTTAACACATCCTAATCAGTACAGCGCCCAAGCAGTCTTTGGCTTTGAATATTAGTAGTAGTGCTCGCACGTTTCAGGACCCATTGGCAGGACCTCGGTGCAGGACCTCGGAAGTGACGTCATGTCACGTGACATAGTGGCGCCATGTTGTGTTGTCATGGTAACCCGCGTGAGCGGCCATCTTGTGACGTCATCTCCATAGTGATACGTGGTGGTAGCACGCATGCGCAGTGCGTGTTGTTAGGGTGATACGAGCTTCCGTCGTCCATTTTTTATACTGGAAGCCGCCATCTTGGTTTCTATGGTAGCAGGTGATTGCTATGTTACCTAGGGCCTACAATAGGATAGGGGTATATTTGGAGGGTATGTTCGATTGAATCGGAGTAAATCTAATTACCACAAACAACCCGACAATCCCCCCAAATCACCAAAATCCACCCGAAATCATCGAAATTGACTTTATTTCCCCAATTTATTGGCTTAGCACGTAGTGCTATAGTACTAAGGGGTACAAGGGGGTGCATTCGATTGAACAGGAGTAATGTTCTGGCTTAGAATTCTCCCAGAATCCCTATCCCATGACGTTTTTCCCTATTAAGAATAGCACGTAGTGCTAAAGGACAAATTTACCCAGAATTCTCTGCTTCTATCTATATATGCAATAGTTTACGTCTATCTGGCCATGTTCCTTTGTTCTAGAGTATACTCCAGTAGCATAGAAGAGCCTATTATTTGGAACAGTTTATCTTATTATTACTATATTTAGCAATTTCGGGTCTATTCTTGTTAGTTCTGACCCTATTCTAAGTACTCTTGTTGTTTCATTTATCTAGATAATAACTAACCAATCAGATTGCTTGATTTCCCATAACCTGTATACAGAGTTATCTCCCTTCTGTATAACAAAAGACTATATCCAATGGCCATATCCCATGGAATCCCATTTTTTTTGCAAAACACCTGTGGCTATGGAACCCCTTTTTTGTCGTATGAGGCCATGAGGGCTATGTAAAAGCCCTCAATGAGTCCTCATTTATTATCCCTCATACCCTCATTGAATTTTGAGTTTATGACGACGTTGAAAAATCCCTCAATGAGGTATAATTTACTACGACTCTTAGCCTCATTTCAGTATTTAACAGGTAATCCTATGGAATCCCATTTTGGAAAACGCCCGTGGAATCCCTTTTTGTCGTATGAGGCCATGAGGGCTATGTAAAAGCCCTCAATGAATCCTCATTTACTATCCCTCATAGCCTCATTGAATTTTGAGGTTATGAGGACCATTACAAATCCCTCAATGAGGCATAATTTACTACGACTCTTAGCCTCCTCTCGGTATTTGAGGATACCCATGGCCTGGTATTGTATTATTCGAGGATACCTATCGAGGATACCTTTTATAGGATACTTATCTGAGGATACTATATAGGCTGTTCATATCCCTATAGGTCTCTTGCTGGCCCTTAGTAATATTAATCCACCTGATGCTTTATGCTATCCTATGACTGGTATAGGTAGTATGCAATGCTAGGCATAGGGGTATTGTGGGTAGGGGTACTGCCTGGTAGTTTAGAACGGTACTATAGTATGGGCGGTATATACACTTATAGGCCCCTGTTAGTGCTTGGTACTATTAACCAACCGATTGCTTTGATTTATTATATGGCTGGTATATGTAGTACGTTATGGTAGACCTACTGATTTTGTGGGGTGGGGGTAATGCTTGGTAGTTTAGAACCGTAGTATAGCATAGGCTGTACATATCCCTGTAGGTCTCTTGCTGGCCCTTGGTACTACTGATCCACCAGATGCTTCATATTATTGAGCGGTATTCTGGGGTCGGGGTCAATGCCTGGTAATACAGAATGGCAGCAGAGTATGGTTGGTATATTTCCCTATAGGTCCCATTCTAACCGTTCATAGTATTAACCTACCAAATGCTTTGTATCACCCTGTTACTGGTAAGGTGGTACGTAATACAGTAGTTCCTACCTTATTCCGAGTACTCTTGTTGTTTCATTTATCTAGATCATTTATATAAATTATGATTAACCAATTAGATTGCTTGATTTCCCATAACCTGTACTTAATCGTACAGAGTTATCTCCCTTCTGTATAATAAAAACCTATATCAATGGCAATATCCCCGGCACCCCAATTTCGGCACCCCTTTTTTGAAAAACATATGGCCTTCGGCACCCCTTTTTTCTGAAATGAGGATAAGAGTCGTATTAAAAATCCCTCAATGAGGATAAGAGTCGTATTAAAAATCCCTCAATGAGGGATTTTTAATACGACTCTTATCCTCATTTCAGAAAAAAGGGGTGCCGAAGGCCATATGTTTTTCAAAAAGGGGTGCCGAAATTGGGGTGCCGGGGATATTGCCATTGATATAGGTTTTTATTATACAGAAGGGAGATAACTCTGTACGATTAAGTACAGGTTATGGGAAATCAAGCAATCTAATTGGTTAATCATAATTTATATAAATGATCTAGATAAATGAAACAACAAGAGTTCTCGGAATAAGGTAGGAACTACTGTATTACGTACCACCTTACCAGTAACAGGGTGATACAAAGCATTTGGTAGGTTAATACTATGAACGGTTAGAATGGGACCTATAGGGAAATATACCAACCATACTCTGCTGCCATTCTGTATTACCAGGCATTGACCCCGACCCCAGAATACCGCTCAATAATATGAAGCATCTGGTGGATCAGTAGTACCAAGGGCCAGCAAGAGACCTACAGGGATATGTACAGCCTATGCTATACTACGGTTCTAAACTACCAAGCATTACCCCCACCCCCACAAAATCAGTAGGTCTACCATAACGTACTACATATACCAGCCATATAATAAAACAAAGCAATCGGTTGGTTAATAGTACCAAGCACTAACAGGGGCCTATAAGTGTATATACCGCCCATACTATAGTACCGTTCTAAACTACCAGGCAGTACCCCTACCCACAATACCCCTATGCCTAGCATTGCATACTACCTGTACCAGTCATAGGATAGCATAAAGCATCAGGTGGATTAATAGTACTAAGGGCCAGCAAGAGACCTATAGGGATATGAACAGCCTATATAGTATCCTCAGATAAGTATCCTATAAAAGGTATCCTCGATAGGTATCCTCGAATAATACAATACCAGGCCATGGGTATCCTCAAATACCGAGACGAGGCTAAGAGTCGTAGTAAATTATGCCTCATTGAGGGATTTGTAATGGTCCTCATAACCTCAAAATTCAATGAGGCTATGAGGGATAGTAAATGAGGATTCATTGAGGGCTTTTACATAGCCCTCATGGCCTCATTCGACAAAAAGGGATTCCACGGGCGTTTTCCAAAATGGGATTCCATAGGATTACCTGTTAAATACTGAAATGAGGCTAAGAGTCGTAGTAAATTATACCTCATTGAGGGATTTTTCAAGGTCCTCATAAACTCAAAATTCAATGAGGGTATGAGGGATAATAAATGAGGACTCATTGAGGGCTTTTACATAGCCCCCATGGCCTCATACGACAAAAAAGGGGTTCCATAGCCACAGGTGTTTTGCAAAAAAAATGGGATTCCATGGGATATGGCCATTGGATATAGTCTTTTGTTATACAGAAGGGAGATAACTCTGTATACAGGTTATGGGAAATCAAGCAATCTGATTGGTTAGTTATTATCTAGATAAATGAAACAACAAGAGTACTTAGAATAGGGTCAGAACTAACAAGAATAGACCCGAAGTTGCTAAATATAGTAATAATAAGATAAACTGTTCCAAATAATAGGCTCTTCTGTGCTACTGGAGTATACTCTAGAACAAAGGAACATGGCCAGATAGACGTAAACTATTGCATATATAGATAGAAGCAGAGAATTCTGGGTAAATTTGTCCTATAGCACTACGTGCTATTCTTAATAGGGAAAAACGTCATGGGATAGGGATTCTGGGAGAATTCTAAGCCAGAACATTACTCCTGTTCAATCGAATGCACCCCCTTTTACCCCTTAGTACTATAGCACAACGTGCTAAGCCGATAAATTGGGGAAATAAAGTCAATTTCGGTGATTTCGGGTGGATTTTGGTGATTTGGAGGGATTGTCGGGTTGTTTGGGGTAATTAGATTTACTCCGATTCAATCGAACATACCCTCCAAACATACCCCTATCCTATTATAGGCCTTAGGTAACATAGCAATCACGTGCTACCATAGAAACCAAGATGGCGGCTTCCAGTATAAAAAATGGACGACGGAAGCTCGTATCACCCTAACAACACGCACTGCGCATGCATACTACCACCACGTATCACTATGGGGATGACGTCACAAGATGGCCGCTCACGCGGGTTACCATGACAACACAACATGGCGCCACTATGTCACGTGACATGACGTCACTTTCGAGGTCCTGCACCGAGGTCCTGCCAATGGGTCCTGAAACGTGCGAGCACTACTACTAATATTAATTGATTCAAATCGAGAGAGATACAGAATGCAAAAGAGACATCAACAGCTTTTCTTTCTTTCTTTCTTCCTTTTTTCTGTCTTTATTTAGTGCTACATATTCATATTTATTTATACACATACACACATATATAAATAAACCCATTGAAATAGTTTATTTTACATTTATGAATTTCAAAAACTTGTTTGTTTCGCCATTGTAACATTTTCTGTATTCATGTTATGAGAGCGGAGGTTTTTGCAAAGTGGAAAGCACTTGTCCTCCTATCTCTTTTTGCTCAATAGTTATGGCAAATAAAAATATGTTTAAAGTAAAGAAAATTCAGTAGTTGAAAAAAACTTTTATTTAAAAAATGTCAACAAAACCAGGTCATGTGACCCCTGTCACATGATATGATTTTGTTGAAATATTTTGAAAAATTTGAAAAAAATAATATTTAAAATAATAAATTTTGATGTCGTCTGCCTTAGGTAAAGGGTTAAACACCTACCAGTGAGATTTACTAAACAGTGGAAGAAAAAGAAAGTAATTATACCGCATGACGAAGAAACGAGATCTTCAAAGATAATATATTACCCATGCCATAAATATCCATCCTATTGTTCTGTCAGGGAATCTGAAAGACGTTCTAATATGAAATCGGGGCGTGGTCATGATTAGCCATTGTGCAGAAATATATGACCTTAAACACCAATAAATAAATAAATAAATGAAATTGGGGCGAAGTCTAACAAATCAAGGAAGGAAATTTTGTGTTTACCCATGGATAAGATAGTATCGTTTTGCACTGTTAAAGGAGCAGTTTCAGTGCAACAGTTCGACCCGTATGCTGACTGGAAGACTCTGGTTACGCAATTAGCACAACCAACTAGCACATGAAAAATCTGAAACTATTGTGTACATCTACAGACCTAATTGAAGTTTCTGAGCATAGTTTTAGCGTTTGCAGTTACATGCCCCAGTGGACTTTTTCCGGATACGGTCTTACAAAACACTCAGGTGACACAGTCAGGTCGCAAAATGAACATTCAACATTTTTGCGCACTCAACGAATCCTATTGGTACATTCGAGCATAGTTTCAACATTCTGATTTACACAATCCAGAAGCCTTTGGTCACATACAGTCTGAGAACAAACTTAAGAGGCTCAGGTCGCACAGATTGCAAATGTAAAATCCGAAACCTTCATGCAACATCTGAGCATAGTTTTAGCGTTTTGAATTACATACCCAGAAACCTTTTCCCGAAAACAGCCTAATACTACACTGAAAGTGTCTCACGGAGGACACACAAGTTGTACATGGACAATCTGAACCTGTAGTATATATCTACAGATCATACTTCGACATCGGAGCATGCCTATAACTGTAAGGTGAATTTCACAACTATATGGCGCCAGGTTCAAGATGTAAATGTCAATCATGAAATTCATAAACCACGGTACCAACGATTGCATAAAATAGTTTATGAGATTACGGCGAATATCAGTTTCTTTCGAGACCAGCATCGCAGTTGCGGGCTGTGGTTTAATCTTGCGAACGGGAATTTTCCGGTTACCGGTTCGGAAATTCAAATAACACGGTACCAACGATTTCGTAATTTTGTTTATGAGATAACGGCGAATATCGTTTTCTTCCGAGATCAGCATCGCAGTTGGGGGCTGTGGTTACGGAACGCACCGTTTGATTCCCAGTTCTGTCGTATGAATTTCTAGAGAAATAGGACTGATATTTAGAAACGATAACCGGGAAATTCCCAGTATCGTGACTGACTTTCAGAAACGAGAGTCAGAAAATTCCCGTTCCCGGTATTAAACCCTACTTACAGTACGTGGAGAGTGGATTGTAACTAAATCACCCGCAGAGTGGAGTTATCACCCAAGCTATAACTTTCAAATTCTGTACATATCGACAAAAACACAAGCAATGTTTCAGCCAATGGACCTCCGGGTTTAACCCGGAGGTCCATTGGCTGAAACTTTGCTTGAGCTGTTTATGCTTTGCAACAGATTTGCAATTATTGCTTGGGTGGAATCTCCACTCTGCGGGTGATTTAGTGATAATACACTCTCCATGTACTGTATAACCTTGTTAAAAATCAAATTAGATCACTTTAATTTTTCCAAATAAAACTCAGAATTATTTGGAAGAACACAGGAAATCGCATTCTGAGATCTATACAACTGGATTACTGAAACATCAGCGAAAAACATCGCAACTCATTATGCCCGTCTAAGAATTTGGTCACATAAATCAACTTCTGAAACTCCTTCCATCGGTGATGTTTCAGGTTCCTCTCTACAGTTTCGCACTATTGCACAGGGGTGAAATTCTAAACATAGGGCATATGTTAAAACTAATGCTATGTACATTGGATATATATTTTTAGTATCAGATATATGACTACATTAGGCTTTTTGTTGGACAAGAGAATTTGAAGTTGTGGTTCTAAAGTTGGAGTCTGATTGATAGAGGTAAATTACCAGATGAATTATTGGAAACAGTGGTTTCGAAAAATCGGCTATTTTTCAAAATATCATTTTTACACGGGATTGTTAACGAGGCATGTAACTAAAACATGAGTCGGAAACATGGAAATATGGAAATCTGTTTTCACATAGGGGGTTATATGCTCCAGGGTTAGATTAGTGGGGATAATGGGGAAAATTCTGCTTTTGAGGATGCTCGGTGGCTGAAAATGACTGGTATAGGCATTGTTTAATGCAATTTTGCAGGTTGAAGTCTTGCCTTAGACAATAAATTATTTTACCCACATTCTGACTATTTATTTCTACTTAAATATATTTTGTTATATGTTTTAGTGGATTTGGGAAATGTAATACAAGTTATGAGTTAGATAATTAAGTTACAGAATATTTGCCTTTGAAGATAGTGTATGACATGTCATTTTTAAGAAATGCCTGGAAAACTTTGGAGCGGAACCTCACTTCGATGTATATTTATGGGAAATTTATGGAATTTAAGACTTACATCATAGTAAATTTAATTTTCTTACTTATATAACACCTAAAAAAGCTATCGGCGATTTCAAGGTGTCGGTAAATTGAATGCTATGAAAAAAAAAACATTTTTGTTGAATAATGCCTATTTATAGAAAACAAATGTCTTTACTTCAAAAGTGGCAGGAGGTGAAATGTTTTCATTTTATGATCAGATTGCGGGCCCATCCGTCCCAGGACAGTAAACCGCGCACAGCGAGATGAAAACTTTCTAGTTACAGTGCATATCAAGGGAGATAATCAAAGCTTGAATTTCTATCTGAACTCCATCACGGAATCACACACTTCTCATTTATGTAATAGATAAGCGTATCGGTTGTAAAGAGATCAGTGCTATCGCTTCCCATTTAGTAACATACGGGTATCTGAGGATACCTATTGCCTAGTATTGTATTATTTGAGGATACCTATCGAGGATACCTTCTGGAGAATCCCTTTTTGTCATATGTGCTTATGTGAAAAAGCACAATGTGACACAGTGTGCCCTAGCACATAAGCACATGCTTTATGTGCCGATATGTGCTTATGTGAAAAAGCACAATGTGACTCAATGTGCCCTAGCACATAAGCACATGCTTTATGTACCGATATGTTCTTATGTGAAAAGACACAATGTGCCCTAGCACATAGGCACATACGACCAAAAAGGGATTCCATAGCCACATGTGTTTTCCAAGAGGGATTCTTAAAAAGGGATTCTGTAAAATGGGATTCCTATCAGACTCCGTAAAATGGGATTCCGTGTTTTAACATCAGCACTCGAGGGTATTCTCCTTCCCTTTTAGAAGTATTCGGTTCAATGGGTTGTAGTCAAAAACTTTAATTCAGATCACCTTCGTTATATTTTCATTAAGGCTGTAAACTTTGTTCAGTTCAAAGGGTGTTAATACCTTCATTAGGGCTATTGATAAAATTCATCCAGTTCAAGGGGGTATACACTGGGTTATTTTAGGGTTATAGTTAAAAACTGTATTGGCTTCAAATGGTTCATTCAGTTTTGTTCACTTCAGGGGGGGGGGGGGGGGTTAATTATATATACCTTCATTAGGGTTATAGTTCATTCAGTTGAAAAACTTTGTACACTTTGTTTTGTTCACTTCGATCTTAGTTGTGTTGGATCTTTGTTCACCTTGTTCTGTTCCCTTCCGACACCATCTGAGCTTGGAAAATGACGATAAGAGCTTATTTTCGTTTGTATTTGTCCAATTAATCTATTCGGTTGATTGTCCGTTTTTATGATGAAATATTGATTGCGTTACCTGTATGTGAATATGTGATTAGTATATTTGTGGCTGAACTTCCGTCTCTTTGATCTTGCGACACTATTACTATTTCTCTCCCTCCCACTTTCTATCTTTCTCTTTTCATCACATTAAATTTTCTTTCTTTCTCTCTCCCCCGCAGTTTTGCCAATGCGAAAATGGGTTGCTTGGATATTCATCCATGTCTTGGAATTAGTGAGATATTTCTTGGTGAAAAATTGTTACAGTGATGTGGACTCTAGAAACGATTGAGAGGTGTTGGATGAGAAAGGCTTTCGGTTCATCGCCGAATGATTGAGTGGATTATGTTATATCGTATATGAAATCTTGTACATTTGGGAGGTTTGTGTTCACAGTTGTAAAGTTTTTCTCATTATTTTGGACAAGTTCAGTTCGTTTATCTGAAAGTTGACGTTTCTAAATTAAATTTAATTTTTCCGAGAAAAAATTCTCGAACTGTGGTTTTTTGACCCGGAAAAAAGTACGGAAGTAGTATAGCACGTATCCGACCATGCGTCGTTACCTGGAGCTTTGGGGGAGCAACTAGAGCTAAATTCCTATAGGAAATGGAGCTTTTTGAGAGCAACATTTTCGTGAGTAAAACTTCGGCTCCATCCAGCTGGATCCGACAAGTGATGTACATAGTCCACATATAGTATGCAATGGTGTATGTAGTGATATATGCATGGGTATGGTTGGGGGTATATAGTATGGGCATGTGGTGGAAAATTAATGGGAAAGGTGAGATTTTACTTAAAAAATCATCATGCCATGATGCGCACGAGACGTCATAAAGACGTTGACCGCTGTTGTTGTACACTGTATAATCCGAAATAGCGTTGTTTGGGTCAGAGGGTGTCGGGCTTCTCGCACTGGACTGATATGGTAATATAGTAAGGGCGGTATATACCACCGTATGTACTTTGTTAGCCATTGGTACTACAGAACCATCTAATGTTTTATGAACTACCCAGTAACTGGTACAGGTAGTACGTAATGCTTTCCATGTGGTATTGTGGGGTGTGTGGGGGCAATGCATGGTCGTTTAGTGCGGTATTGCGAGGTAGTTCTTGGTAGTTTAGAATGATAGTATAGGATGTACGGTCTATTCCCTGTTGCCTAATTGTTAGCCCTTAGTACTGTTAAACCACTCAGTGTGTTATTCTGCCATACAGTTCGAATTGGTTGAACATAATGATAGACAAAGCGATATTGGGGGTGGAGGTAATACATTGTAGTTTAGAACGGCAGTATAGTGTGGGCGGTATATTCCGCGGCAGGTCCTATTTTAACCCTTGATACTATTAACTTACCGAATGTTTTGTATTATCCTATCGCTAGAATAGGTGGTACACTGTGCTAGGACAAACTGTATTGTGACGTGAAGTGGATGTAATGTATGGTTGTCTGGTGTGGTAGTACAGAATGTGTTACCTGTACCCCTGTTGGTTCAATGTTAGCATGCTGCCACTATCCATCTTAGGCACTGTGCTGGCTCATAGATGTATAGGTAGTACGTAATGCTGTGTCATGCTGTATTGTTGAGTATGTATGGTTGTCTAGTGCGGTAATTTAGGGCGTATTACATGTACCATGTTGTTTTTCTAGTCTTGCGGTGTGGTAGGGTCTGTTCTGTCGTCAGGTACGGTAGTATATGATGTACTGTAGACTCCTTGTAGTCTTCTGTTATCCCTTAGTACAGCAAATCCACCTCATGGATTGTACTATCTAGTGGGTAGTTCGGAATACAAGGTCATGTTGTTGTACGATTGGTTTCAAGTATCGTAGGAGAGATGGTCTTATGGACTTTCTAAAATTTGATCGAGGGTAGAGGTCGTGATCTGAGATAGCAAGCAAACATTTAGTAGTGTTACAAGTCAATAGAAATAGTACAAGGTTGTAGGGGTGGTAGAAGACTATAGTATTCGGCAAATTCAGTGGAAGGTAATCACAAGATAGATAAGCGAAATCTTAATAGAAGTCAATGGGAAGACCACCTGTATAGAAACTAGGAATCCCTCTTATGGAATCCCTTTTACGGCACCCCACTAAGAGAATCCATTTTAGGGTATGTCTGTGGTTACAAGATTCCTATGTTTTTCGGATGCGCGCACATTGGGCATTTACACATAAGCACATATCGGCACATCTGACATGTTCCCATGTGCTGCATGCAATATGTGACACATTGTGACACATTGTATACTAGCACACAAGTACATTCCACCAACTACACACTAAAAACTAAAGTGTTAAACTGACACTTTCAAGGTGTTAAACCCATTCTAACTCTTAAGGTTTGATTTTAACACTCAAAGTTCAATGCTCTAAGCACTTAGACACTACAATAGTCAGGCATCTGAAACTTGAATGGCTGGCACTTCACATGTGTCTAGCATTGGTGGTTCTTCCATAATCGTCCATAATTTGATTTGCGCTTGGTGGGTACATTATTAAAAGGACACAATGCAGATGACGCGGATCAGGCTCGAGAGTTCGAGCCTGAGTTGCGTCATCTGCGTTGTTTCCTTTTAAGTGTCGCGACATTACACTTGTCAAGTGGTATTATTGTAACGCCTGTCAAGTTCTGGGATATTTACACTTGAACAAAGTGCTAGTTCAGCACTTAGTAAGTGTTAAATACAGCACTTCAAGTGTCGTTTTTAACACTTTAGTTTTTAGCGTGTATGCTTCAAGAATCCCTTTTTCATTACATGTACCTATGCGCTGCATGTGCTGTGTGCACAATGTGCATTGTCACACAATTACATATGATGTGTAAAAGGTTACAGGGGTTACGGAAGATTACAGTATTGGTTCACTGTAGTAGAAGTTGGCCACAGAACAGATGAATGCAGGTCTTGATTTCCAGAAAACGAACGCATTGCACACCTTGCACGGTTTCAAATATCAAGTGCCCCTCAGATTTTTAAATAACGAGTTGCTAAAGGTGACGGTCAAGTGATTAAAAATATCTGAACATTTTATTTGAGTTTTGAAATAAAAATACACTAATTAGGAAACTGAATTTGTGTCAAGTAATACGCCATGAAGCATCTATAATAACGAAAGAATGATATTATGTCAGAAACGAGAAATAAAAAATGAAAACGCACTCAAATTTTTTTTTTTTTGATTTCTTTTCACCAGGGACCAATACTACAAAACTTTTACAATTGTATTTTCCAGAACTGTATTTTCTACAAGTGAATATGAAAGATGGTAATGAAACATAAGCATTTTCAATATGGCAATTTTCCAGCTGGCAAATTGCCACATCTTTGAAAACGTTAGTGTAAATTTCCATTAGTTATTTCCATGAATATAAAACACAATTTTGAAAAATTCAACTTTAAAAGGTTTATAGTATTGGCCCCAGGTGACCGGGAATGGAATTTGATTAGTGGTTTGAAATATATAGACTGCATGCAATATGTACACATTCTGATACACATTATATAGGATGGCGAGGAAAATATCTTTGTTTGTTTGATTTACATGAAAATATTTTTATTTCCCAATGAAACAAAATACTCCGTTTTGTTTGGCTGAGATGTACGGTGTAACTTGTAATCCACAGTAATTGTTTTTTTTACACCGTGGTTAACCACGGTGTAAAAGCAAGAATACTCAATAGCAGGCTATATGGCTAAAAAATACCCACTTTTAATTCATGCCTTCTGCTCAGTTATGTTAGGACAAAAATAAAAATACAAGAAATTTAATATTTATGTATAATAAAATATTACAGATATGGATGTCATTGGAACTGGCTCATTGAGCCAGTTCCAATGACATCCATTTTTGTTTGGTTTTATTGAGCCAGTTCCAATGACATCCATTTTTTGTCTGGTTTTATTAAGAAACTTATAAAGTGCAAATTTTCTGTCAGTTTTTCCCCACAATTTAAGTTGAAGTATTAAGTCCACCAAATTTCTTGGGAAATAAAACCGTTATCCTTGTTTTTTCCACGGTGTATGGGAATCTACACCGGTTTGGGAACTCGTACACCCTGAGGCTCCCATACACCCCGGGAAACCCAAGGATAACTAATAGTATTATTCCTAAATTAGGGGTACGATGAGTAGCATTTTGTATTGTTACATGTTTAAACAGCATTTGTACCATGTCCTGTATATTGGTAGTGTAATAAAGCAATGTATTCTATTCTAGACACTTATTAGAGAAAGGAATTTGTCTTTGTCAAGTAATACGTCCCGTGACATCTATAATAATGGAAGAATGATGTTATGCTAGAAATACAGAGAAAAGAAAAATTAAAACTCACTAAAATCTGTGTTTTTGATTTGCATCAAACTTTTCCGTCATATGGGTAATAAATATCTAAATTAACACAAAGAATGGTTCAAAATGCAAATCAAAACATTATAACAATGGAGTCATAAAATCGCTGCCCAAATTCTTGAATTGAACAGATAACAACAAATCTACTGTCCTCTGTATAAAAAATTGATGAGTGGCCTTGGAGGCAGTTACTTTGTTCGACGGTAGGTGTTTATATACAGAATATATAGGTACTAGGACCGGTAATCATATTTAAACCATGCGTATGATAAAGGTTTTAACCACGTGGCTCTGCCGAGTGGTGAAATCCCTTATTCAGCAAGTGCTTTAAACCTGATTACTTGCCCAAGTACCTATGTGTTTTAATTATACCATGCTTTTAATAAATAATCGACTTTGTCTCTTAAAACGAAGAAAAAACAATACTTTCTACCGCAACACATGGGTTTGATTTGTTTACATCTGCGTTGGTGGGAAGTACTTTCGGGTACGCGGGAACGCTTGATTAACAACTGGACACATCGGCAAAGTTGTTTGAATTTACCTTGCTTTGTCAGTCGAATTATTATTAAAAAATCTTAAATTTTATTTTAAATATCTAATTGTAGCTACTTTAAACTTAATAAGTCATAGCGCGTAGTCGATAGTACCGCAAAACGTAGTATGTTTGAATGAAACATCGCAAAAAAGTCGACAAATTTGAGTCATGTCAAAGGTCAAGTTGGATGTAGTTCCTACTAAAGATGTAAATTTTTGTAATGGAATTCCCATTGAAAACGTTTTAACCGCAGTAGAAGATTTACACCGGTAGTGGGGTTAAAAGCTAAACTTTAACATACAGTTAAAACTAGAAGTCCTGTCATGAATTGCACGCTTATCTTGATACAATTTCGCACAGGAATTGTGCGCAATTTTCCTATTGAACATACCCAAATTACCACAGAGTCTTGCCATTACTCACAGCAAACACAAGCAATGTTTCACCCAATGGACCTCCGGGTTAAACCCGGAGGTCCATTGGTTGAACCATTGCTTGTGCATAAACTGCGTAGAGAATTTGCTATCCTTTCCATATGACCTAACGCGCTGATAAACGCGCTAAATGACGAGGTGTTTGCGCGCAATTGATGACAGGACTTCTAGTTTTAACTGTACGAGCTTTTCACAGGTAGTAACATAGGTGAGCATGGTGTATAATTGTTTACAATTTACCAAATATTCAGACTCCGTCAATAATTTTACTTAACCAATTTAAGGATTTTAATAGATACTGTGTGACTGCATTGTGATTCTGTGTTTCGTTCCTACCATACTTCCTTGGGATCGTTTAGACATTTATTAACCCTGTGTTTGGAAAGGTTGATGCAAATCAAAAACACAACTTTTGGTCAATGTAATTTTTTTCATTTCTCATTATTTCGGACATAATTTCATTCTTCCACCGTATAGAATGTACACAACTCTTTACTTGAAAAAATTAATTAAGTTTGCTAATAAGTGTCCATATATTTCAAAACAGGAACCACATTTTCAGTCATTTGAAGCAACGTGACCATCACCTTAACCCTTTACTCAACGAATCGGCCGCATCCGCCCGAGTGATATGCAAATTTAGCAGTTGAAAAAATATTATTTTTCAAAATTTTTCAACAAAACCATATCATGTGACCCCTCGTTGGAACGAGCTCGTTCCAACGAGGGGTCACATAATATGGTTTTGTTAAAAAAAATTGAAAAATTTAAAAAAATGATATTTAAAATAATACATTTTGATATTGTCTGCGTTGGGTAAAGGGTTAACATGTGCAATACAGTCGTCGTGGTCTGGTCGTTTTCCACGCATGCATACACCAGATAATAAAAATCAGCAGCAGCAAAAGTTTAATTAATGAAGCACAGGGTTATATATTATTTATTACAGTACCAGGAGCGCGGTGGCTCAGTAGGTAGAGGTGCAGGCTGCAAGCCGAGAGGTCCTCGGTTCGAATCCCACCTGCGGCAACCGCGTTGTGTCCTTGGGCAAGACACTTCGTCTCCATTGCCCGCGTGGAGGCACGATGACGCCGCGTACTAAGGCGTACTGCACGTCGATGGTACGCATGTCTTCAACCAGTCTAACCCCGCCTGTGTTGCAGTGCGGAGTTACGATGTTGGGAAGCTGGCAGCTGCTCGTAGTTGCTCGGTGGTTCTCTACGGGTACTCCGGCTTCCTCCACCCGTAAAACTGTCACGGTCACGATTAGCCATTGTGCATAAATATGTGGCATTAAACATCAATTAATAAATAATAATTACACTACCAATATACATGCGTGGTACAGATGCTGTTTAAACATGTGAAAATACAAAATGCTATTCATAAATTAAATTTTTGATGATTAATCCTATAATTAGTGCGTGGAATCTAATATTATTGCATCCGTGGAAATATTGTCCACCTGTGGAAAGTGGCCAGTCCACGGGGACAGTACTGTATATTTCCGTGGGATGAATTTTTCGCAAACAACATTTGAACTTTCCTCGTAATTAACTGTTTGAGCCGACTAACTGGTTGACTGTTAGATTTTTCCCCCGAGAAACTGATGACAATGTTAACCATCTATCCAACTCAAAGGATATCAAAATTTATTATTTTTAAATATTACTTTTTCAAATTTTTCAAAATATTTAAAAAAAAACCCAATGTCATGTGACACCTCATTGGAGCCAGACGAGTTCGTTCCAATGAGGGGGACACATGATACGGTTTTGTTGAACTTTAAAAAAAAAAAAATCAACTGCTCAATTGGTATATTTCGCTGGTGGGTGTTTCCAATTTGTTAGGTAAAGGGTTAACGCTCGTAAAGTCACCAGTCATTAAAGGATTAAAGATTGTTGCACACTCAAATTTGCTCCTTGCTGTAAAACATCTAAGAAATAAATACTGCAGTTTAATATGGCAGTTCATGGACCGGTGTGACAGGAATGATAGTCCGTAGGAAAATTAGTCCCTCTGGACTATTATTCCGCGAAATTATAGTCTTAGGTCTAACATTTCTAGGAATAGTAGTCCGGCGGACTACTATTCCTAGAAATGTTAGACCTAGGACTATAATTCCGCGAAATTATAGTCCTAGGTCTAACATTTCTAGGAATAGTAGTCCGGCGGACTACTATTCCTAGAAATGTTAGACCTAGGACTATAATTCCGCGGAATAATAGTCCAGAGGGACTAATTTTCCTACGGACTATCATTCCTGTCACACCGGCCTGTCAACTCCAAATGAGTATATTAACAGAAGCGAAGCTGAGGTCATTATGCACTTTATGAATTGACTGTGCGGTCCATAAACTGTCATAATACACGCAACCTCGTGCAATATTTGTTATATTATACCGAAACTCATTGTATTGCGATCGTATTGCTTTCTTATGCATGCGCGTACATTACATGTATTACTGTTATTCTCAGTACGAAAAAAGAAATCGGTGATCGAGGCCTAGCATTTAATGTTTTATACCTCAGATAAAATTGAAAAAAGAATACCATGGAAAGATTCCAAATTTTGTGTAACACAAAGAATTTATTAAATACGCCACATGGGTGGGATTATAGGGAGGGCGCATTGAGGGTAATTGTTTCCCCACTCATACCTTTTGTTGTATTTTAATCCATACTTCAAGAAAATTGCCCTCTCTGGAAGATTGTTTTGCATAAATATAATACCTTCCGAGAAGCTAGACAAAAAGCTGGACTGGAAAAACAGTATTCAGGGTTAGGCAAGTTCACCGTCGACGTGCAGTCCCCCTTAGTACACAGCATCACCCTACCTCCACGCGCACAATCGAGACTAAGTGCCTTGCGCAAGGACCCGACCCAGTTACCGCTGTTCAGGATCGAACTAAGGTGGAAGTTAAAATATGATCAGAAAGTACTTTTGGACTGTAACACGTATCAATATTACAGACATACTCAACTTAATTCGTCGTAGGGATGTATTATTCGAAAAGTTATCTCCCCCTGTGAATACTGGAGTCTGACTGTAATGTAATTAGCATTGATCCACTGAAAGGTGTGAATAAAATCTTGTTTGTCGGGAAATCGTTTTCTCAAGCGGCGAGAGAAGTAAGTTGAGAATGAAGGCGTCAGACAGTTTATTGTGCAATCATTTAAGAGAATTGTTAATTTGATTACAATAATCGAGAATTGTGTTTTTACAACAATCAAATTTGTCTTGGTTTTAACATCAAAAGGAAAAAAATGGGCAAATGTCAGATTATATATTTTTATATGATTAGATAGGACAATATCTATATTATATGCACATATGCGCAGAGCATTGCTAATATGAAGACTAAAAAATATTTTAATCTCTAAAAGTTGACGAAAACGCAATTTTCCATTATTTTACATGGCACTCTACACGAAATAACCGTACCTTTTTAAATGAACAGGGGAAAAAAATTGGTCGAATGAAATGGTTCGATTATATCACCAAGTGAGAGCATATATATTGTTCTTAAATGTCTGATGCGCAGAGCAAATATAACTTTCACGGGTTTTATATAATTTTGAGAAATATAAAAATTCCCCATTCAATTAGTGCTAATTTTTGCAAGCCAATTCCTAGCAATCAGGGGAGATAACTATTTGGTAAATAGATGCGAATAACGAGAATAGTTGAACATGACTTGCAGCTATTCAGCAGACTACCTAGCTTAAAAAGTAATATTTATATTGTTCAACTGGCTACAAAATATTATACTGCCACAATTCCGCAAATAAAGAGCTTACAACATAACCCGTTAGCAGATTACGCTGTGTAATATAACATGCTGGCAACCAGGAAAAATATCATGAAGATTTTCCTCCAACTCTGTTTTTACTAAGTCAGCTATGCTGTTTATGCTTTGAGACAATTTCCTAAAAAATAAAATTTCAACATTAACACGCGATCTCGCTTTGACGAGATCGCTTTGTTTTAGTTGCTGTTATTTATTTTGGCGGACGTTATGTTAACATAAAATGGCATGCCACGCCCTTCATATGTTGATGCAATACGCAATCTTTGAGTCCAGTTTGTTCCGCAAGAGTGTTCTTTGTGACAGGCAAACATGCGGGTTCAAGAATTTAATTTGTGTTTTGTCATAACCTGTTCTGTGCCTGCGTATCTTACAATTGAAGTAACCTTCAAAAAACCAATATCGTTCGTGGGTTATTTCCAGCACGGTTGCCAAAACAACTACCAATCCCCTGGTAACGGTGTCACGAGGAAGCATTTGAAAAGAATGATGAAATACACCAGAAATAATTTGAAATTATTTGGGTCAGTCGATTCAGCCCTGATATTGATTGGTTAGCTACTTTTCTTCTAATATATATATATATTTGTTGCTACTCTCTGAAACCGAATTTGGTCAAAGGATAAATTCCACTAAGATGTTTAATGGTTGCAAGATAATGAAGTCAAAACTTCAATATAAGTTATTAAGTTTCCATAAAGGGAAATGCCTGCCAATCAAACTAAGTGGTTTTATCTCTGACCTTTTTGTGCCAAATGCAAAATTTAACCGGGCCATTATAGAGCAACATGTTAGATTAGCCTGGAGTGAATGGTTGCTGAGATATTGTATTGAAAGATAAACACGCATACAGACAATATTGAATGTTATGTATTCGATGTGATTTTCTTTCTCAGAATTGCGACAGATATTGCTTCAAGCTCGGCTGGTTTGACGTCGATCTCGGCCGATATGAACTAAGCTATTATTACACGACTGTACTAAGTCATCCCCATCTACAGCAACACTAAGCCATGCGGAAAATAAAAATCTGTTCTGAACATAGGTGCGGAACGGAAATCGTTGATGGACTATTTTTAAAAAGAAGCGAAAATTCACTGGAGTTTCTATAAATCGTGCAACGCAATTACAATTTGAATCGCTAGCGGTAGCTGAAAATCGTCCCCTGAGTTCCAATGTGTTCTATGTGTCTGTAGGCACATACAACACATTGGAACTCAGGGGTCGAAATAGTAAGACGAGTGCCCTCGCAAATTTTGATTGGCGATAAAATGTGTTCTTTTTGTTGACAGTTTTCAAATGAATTGCTAAGTGTTCTTCTAATGTTTATAAAGACGTGAAGGTGTGTAATAAACATAGAACGATACGCGTGTGCGAATGGGTTAATCAATATGACACCTGTGCCTTCGCGGAAGGATAAAACTCGAGGCCTGTGACCTCTCGTTCTATCCTCCCGCGCTGGCACTCGTGCCATATCGATTAACTCATTCACACACGCGTGTCGTTCTGTGTATGAGTTGCCCCCCTGCCTTGATCCGTTGCTGGGCGCAACCGATTTGTTTACAATGCAATCGTTCACGGCACTTCAGCGAACCCATTCTGAGAAATTGGCCAGGTATGATGGAGTATCTCGAAGCCTAGTTTTTGTTTGATTGGGAAGGAACGATGGCAATAAGTAGGGATGAACAGAAGAAAGAAAAAAAGAAATTCCAGCACAAACTGAGATTGATAGTCGTAAGCGGAGATTTGACGATGTGGGTAAAAGAGGAAACTTTCGGCTTGGTGAATAGAAGTAGAGACAATAACACTGGTAGAAAAATGTAAAAGATATGATCGCACTTTGAAATTATTTGTTTTGGTTTAATGAATAAAGAGGTTATCATTTTGTTACTTTCAAATCGCCGGAGATATGAGCCCGTGGTAACTTCACATCAGCCTGTGACCTTCGGTCGCAGGCTGATACGAATTTACTTCGAGCTGCTACCCAAACAAGTAATAATCTCAAAATATTTATTTATTTATTTATTTATTTATTTGTTTATTTATTAGGGTTCAACACTTTCAACTTCCAGAGTCACCTCGTGTCGGACAGCTTAACGGGAGGAGGAGGCCGGAGTACCCGAGGAGAAACGGCGAGCAACTGTCAGACTCCCCAACAGACTAACTCCACAAAAACAGTGTTAGCATTATTTGAAGATAAGTGCACCATGGGCGTGCAGCACGCCTTGGTACACTGCGCCACAGTGCCCCAACGTGAGCGATCGGGATTAAGTGCCTTGTCCGAGGACACAACGCAGTCGCCCCTGACGGGGATCAAACCGTGGACCTTCCGGTTTGCTGTTCAATGCTGTAACTACTGAGCCACCGCGCCCCCTAATCTCAAACTATACTGAAATGGTTAACCGGTTTCAAACCGGTTACCTACCTAACCGATTAAAAAAAACGTCCACCGGTTATCCGAAATATCGAGTGATTGTCATTTCACGGTTAAAACGTAGTAAATCTGCCGTTTCTCCTTTGGGATAGACTACACTTCGAAGCAGCGCTGTATATATTGAGAAATAATCGACTTTGGCTTCAAGACTTCGTTAATGGTCGGCAATTTCCGTGAGTTCTGAGTAACCGCAGAAACTATTCCGTAGTATGTATACAAACGAACGTTGTCGAGTCCTCGACAACGTTCGTTTGTATACACACTACGGAATAGTTTCTGAAAATACTGCTTTCCAATTCCTATAGTTTTGATCCCAGATTCGGTGAAATAATGGCTACGGTTAACCGGATATTATCCGGTTATAGCTCTCGGTTAGTCGGTTGTGAAAATGAGCCAACCGTTTCAGCCCTAAACTATATGTATACATCGGTCCATTATCATTATGTTGTTAACTTTCGCACTCTTGCACAATAGCCAATAAACTTCTTACAGTCAACACAATGCCGAAAAGGGTTATCTTTCATAAATTAGAGTCTGACCCACTCATCTGGTGTTAAGGCAAAAAGGACAAACCACTGTATACTCAGCACGTATAGGATATGTGAGAGGTGAAGCTAGACGGTCGGTAAACAAGTTGATTTAGTGCCTATTGTACAGTTACAAAGTGTTTTGAGCGGGATTTATTTATGGTGTTTTTATTTTATACAATTCGTGTAATGTGATATTTATCAGTCTGGTCAGAGTGAACCATTGGGCATGAATGCGCACAAAACTGTCACCCACTGCACATTAGAACGAATTGAATTAAAACATTTGGCAGTATAAAGTGGAAACGCGTTTACACAAGACTTTGTATCCAGGCAATAAGCCAATAACACGAGTATTGCAAACGAAATCTCAAAAAGAGAAAAACAAAACTTAATACGCTACCTAATAGATTAGCAGACGACACTTGCCAAAAGCAATTCTTGACGCACTAAAGGTATTTTCATTTTTCACCTAAAAGTATATCTTATAACCCAATTGGAACGAACTCGACAAGCTCGTTTTAATAAGATGTCATAAGCAATGCTTTTGAGGTAGAAATGAGGAAAATAATAAGTCTGAATCGCGATTCATGCGAATTGCGCCGAGAGGTTACGGTTGTTGCGTTAGGTGAAGGGTTAAGTCAGTGAACTTCCGGGTTGGTCCAGAATTACCATTGGCTGAAAAGTAACTTTTGTTTTTTATGCTTCGTCGCGAAATGTAGGAGTTCCTCACTCCTGGAGCTTCAGTCAGTGAGCATTACGAAGCACCCGACAGAATCCAACGCGTCTGAGATTATTTTATCTGAACGTGGGAAAAGCACATGCAATAATGCCTGCATGTGAATTCTATGGCTAGGAGAGAAAATGTACCTCCCTATTGATCTCTATGTCGAGGTATGATATCGCCCCTTGAATGCAACAATAGGGTCCTGCGAATATTCGAGATTCGATTCGATATCGATACCATACGTATGCTTCGAGATCGATCCCGAATCAGTCTCAGGATTCGATTTTTTCGAATCTCTCGTACAAACTTGAATTTGTTACATTTCCAACAAAAATAGGATAAAACTGTCATTAGAAAATTCATTCATGTAGGCTCAATTCCTATTTATTTGAGTAATTGACAATGTTTAATTGTTAGTTAAGGTGTGAATTTGGCCCAGAACATTATCCATAGTTTTGTTTTTTGAAGGCTTAACTTGTTACTATTCACGTTCTTAAGAACGTGAATAGTAACAAGTTAGGCCTTCAAAAACTAAAACTATGGACAATAGGCCTAGCTGTTTCAGCGACGGTGCTACAGAGAATATTTAGTTATTGGTTTTTAAAGTGTTCACTCCGTCGAGTAAGGGTCATCACAGTGTTCCGTAACTTCCGTTTGATGCAATATGAAATAACTTGTCTTTTAAGATTCGATTCGGAATTCGATTCGATGTCGATATCAGAGACACGATTCGATTCGAGATTCCATTCGAAAAGAAATTTGTGATTCGCAGATCCATATGCAACAAAGCGCCATCTGCAATGCCTAATCGTTGTAGATGGCGCTTTGTTTCACTCGATGGGTGATATATTCCTATAAGCAACATGTTTTTAGTTAGAGCAAATATTTGTGAAGCTTTTTATAACTTGTGTAAGAAAACGCGTCCAATGCCTCCTTCTCAAAAGTGTCAATAATATTGTCATGCGCGAAGAGATAGAAAATAATAAAATAAATGGTGTATAAAAAGTAAACTAAATTTTAACTTTTAGCTTGTTGAAAAGACATAAAGTTTTCAGAAAATGCTTGTATCCGACGCTATTGTACTCAAGTTGGCGTGAACTATTTTGAAGAGGGGAACTTTCAATCACTATTGGGCCGTTTCAAAATATTTCGTATAGCTCGAATAGCAATCGGGCGCCTTAGAACACTTTTCTGAATGAGTTTGTTTCTGCGCTCGTCGAATTGTGAGTGCTGGTGGCAAAAAATTATCTCACTTAGCGTGGTTATCAGAAACGAAAATTGGAACTCAGTAAAATATTCTTTGCACGATTAATGAAGCTTAGAAGCGCATATACACACAAACTATCAGTCAATTAGTAATTGGTAATTAGTAAAATCCTAAAATACAGAAAAAACACGGCCACTTGAAGGAAGAACGAGTAATTGACAATTACTCGTTCTTCCTTTAAGTGGCTGTGTTTTTTCTCTATTTTAAGATTTTAGGGAGAAACTAATGCTTGATATACAGACTATTGTACGAAATCAAACTGAAACAATCAGGCTCCAGAATGTCGAGCCTGTTTCTTCTTAGGTAATTTTCTGGAACACTGACATTTCTTTGTAAGATTTCACACAAAGGTGTTTTTGTAAACTCTCTTGAGCACGACATCCAATTCCCAAGTCGGATATGGAGGACAAGTGTGACAGTGGGATGACGTTTCCACTGGGTGAATTAATTAATTCTCAAATTGATTGAAACATCATATGAAACACCAGCACTGTTAGAGTCAATGAACCGGGGATAAACTCGGAAGTCCATTGGCTGAAACAAATCCTGCGTTCCCCAAGTTTTTTTCAAGGATTTGAGAGACTTACTCTCTGGTTGCAACCTCGCTTCAAAGGTGAATTACTGACATACAACTCATTACATACAAATTTTAGTGATTAATTTAGAAATTATGGTGACCAATGTCTAGCAAAAGTGTTATTGACATCAAATGCATCAAAACTCCCTTTTTATAATTAAAGGTTTGACATCTGTATATGTCTCGATACCAACCGCAATACCTTGCAGTGATTGGTCAATGCCTCGTTGATTTTAGTTTATGTCGCCGGGCACGCGCATATGTCTACTGTCAGCGATTCTTATGTCCACTGTCAAGGAAAGCGCTCGTTGCCACGAGCAACGTTTCATCGCAATGTCTTTTTTCACTTGAAATCAACTGAGACAAATACATTTAACTGAAGTAAAATACACACAAAAGTACCGTTATTACGTACAAAATGACTAGTTATGTTAACATGGGTAATTATTTATGAAACCGATTAGATTATCAGGTCTCTTTTCATTAATTTACTGTAACATAAACTGAAATCGCTTCATTCGGATCATTTTAAAATATGTTGTTGTACAGCGAATATTAGAAAGCAGACGTTGTTTCGGTAAGGTGTTAACTTTTATCATTTTTTTCCAATTCAATTTTACTTGTGTAAGAACGGGACATATACGTTATTCTGTTTGTTGACAGGGGACATGGTCTCACGTTCCCTGCATGAAACATATATTCAACCTCGGCTAACGCCTCGGTTGAATATAAATTTCATGCAGGGAACGTGAGACCATGTCCCCTGTCAACAAACAGAATAATTTATAATATCCCGGTTAACATACATTTTCTAGGGGTCCAAATTGGGGTGTGTAGGGGTGATGTGCCATCAACAATAGTAAAATGGACATAATATATTACATAATAATAAGCTGTTAACCCTTTACCCAACGTAACGGAAAAAACCGACCAGTGCAATTCTCAAAAATCACCAATTAATGTTCATTATATTTTCATTTTTTGTCTCAAAAGCATACGTCATGACCACCCATTGGAACGAGCTCGTCGAGCTCGTTCCCAGGAGGTGTCATAACCTATGTCTGTGAGACAAAAAATGAAAAAAAATTAGTTATTCAAGAATTTTTTGGGAAGTGTCGTCTGCTTTTCATGTTAGGTAAAGGATTAATTACGGTGTCAAATATAGCATTTTGCCTAGAATCAAGATACTGAAACGTCATGCCTTTCTGGCACATCTTGTTGTGAAGGTGTTAAACAGATAAGGCCTGTGCAAAAAAATGGCCATTTCTCTAAACTTAATGGTGACAAACTTCCGGTAATAGTGTCCGGAGGTCAAGCACAGCTGACGGTCTATAGCTGAAGTACAGATAAAGTTACCTGTTGGAGTAAATTATCTCTGGGAAAGGCATAACTGGAAGGAAGTCAAAAATAGTTGAATGGCTAAAACATTTGACACAGTGGCGACAGACAATGGGGACAAACTCCCGACAATGGTATCAAGAAATGTTCAACGACTGTTAGATTATAATTGGAACTGTGGAATACATGTTCTAGTGAAACTCTACTTTGGAGGGGAGGCTAAATGTAGAAGGTTTCTAAAACACTAAGATTTGTCAAAGCTTTTGAAATAATAATGATCTAGTGTTGAGATCGGTGTCAGATTAACGAGTGTGAAGGTTTAGTGTAACATTAACACTTAGAACGTGAGAGGCCTCTTTTCCGGCCCATGATACATAATTTCTTTAACCCTTTACCTAACGTAATGGCCAAAACCGGCCAGCGCTATTCTCAAAATCGCCAATTAATTTTCATTATTTTTTTCATTTTTTGTCTCAAAAAACATAGGTTATGACCCCTTGTTGGAACGAGCTCGTCGAGGGGTCATAACCTATGTTTTTGAGACAAAAATTGAAAAACATTAGTTATTCAAGAATTATTTTTGCAAGTGTCGTCTGCTTTTCGGGTTAGGTAAAGGGTTAATAAGATGGCTGTTAAGTGAATGTGTGGGATAGACCGACTAATATTTTGCAAATATTCATTCTTATACTCCCAAATAATGAATATGAACTATTCCAATTGCTGACATTGAAGTGACATGGAAGATACAATACAATACAATACAATACAATATTTTATTCACAATATACATGTGCATATAGTGTAGTTACAAATATAAATGTATTTAGATGTTTTCCAAAAAAAAAAAGAATATTGTGTAACTAGAACAGTGACAAGTTGTAAAAAACATGCATATTGTAAGGAGACGGCATAGTCCAATGGCTGTCTTCCTGCCATCTCCTATTTGGAAGTGCGAGGATGAGGCAGTACAGGTGGTAAATAAGTTTCAATTTCTTTTCAAAAGATGCAATACATAACAAAGACCGATATTCTTTATTAAATGTTTGGGGGAGATTCAGACAAGGAAAGCATTACAGATCTGGTCACGCATTAAAGGAGGTCTACACCGTGTTCTTATCTTACTATGTTTATCTGAGCTGCTGTTAGTAATGGCATAGTCACGCAAGAGATCACCGACTCTAGTGTTACAATCGGGACACTGTGGATTGAAACATGTCGGGGTGTATTATAAGTTCCCAAGGCGTGTAACATTATGGAGCGTTTGAATATAGAGCGACTCGGTTCAGATTGAATGTCATTGCTTAGGTCATTCCATAGTTTAGGGAATGAGTGTTTTGGTAAATTTGCAGAGAAGCATGTTCGAGGTGTATTTCTCTTTAATTGTCCACTATGTCTGGTTAGCATTCCTGTTGGGTGATTATAGATTTGGAGGAAATTTTCAAAACTTTTTGGCAAGTTTCCAGAGTGCCAATCACGAATGAACAGTAAAGTGTGTAGCCTGTAAAGATCATCAAACTTGAGAATTTCATCTTTGAGGAATAAGGGGTTCGTGTGGGAATTGTATTTTTTTATATTTATTACACGCAGAGCTCTCTTTTGTAATGTAAAGAGCTTTTTTGTGGCTGTTGCATGACCCCAGACTTGAATTGCATACAGCAAGTGACTCTGAACCAAAGTGAAGTAGAGTGTTTTAAGGGCTTGATGAGGGAGAATTCTTTTTGCCCTATTTATTGTGTATATCGCTCTGGAAATCTTCGATGCTATATATGAAACATGGCTATCGAATTTGAGATTTTCATCAAAACATACTCCTAAGAATTTTATTGTCTTCGTGTCCGATCTATTTGATATCTGGGTTAATTCTTAGTTATTAAGGAGAAGGCGACGCTGGGTTTGGACATACTTTGTATGAGGTGGGTGCAAATATTCATTGTTATACTCCCACATAATGAATATGGACTATTCCAATTGCTGGCATTGAAGTGACATGGAAGATACCACCCGTGTTCAAAGGATTAACAGTGTTACAGTTAAGTCACACATAGAAATGAACATTAATGGCAAAAACCAGAGGTTTTCTGTCTTCCTCTCATCCTATTTTGTCATCTGCACCATAGTTCCCTTTTATGGTTCATCGCCACTAGACCAATTCCCTTTAGACTAATTCTCACGAGACCAGTTCCCCAAAAAACAATTCCCCTTAGACCAACTGATATCTTCTAGTTTTAAATTCTATATCAATAATTTGATATACTTATAAATATATATAAATGTATTTAATGTTATTGATATTCAAGCCTGAAAATAAGCAGTCTGTTGTTTGCAAAACGAGGTCCACAGTGGGTGATGCTTTCCCATACAGTGGCTACTTCTTTATTTTTATGTTTGAGACTTTGATTCAGGTTGAGGTTCACAGAGGGTAAATTTAATGATGCTACCCTGCTGTGCAGGGTAGCATCACTAAATTCACCCTCTAGGGGCCTCAATTTTCTGATGACAGTCTGCTTATTTTCTGGCTTGTTTATATTTTATAGATGTTGGGCAAATTTTTCATAACAATCGTTACAGTGATCACACACTTTCAAAGGCTGTGATTCTTTTGTGGTTAACAGATATTGGCCTGATTTCCCTAACAGAACAAATACAATCCTTTGTGTGTACTGATGTTATAAACCTATATTTTTTGTAAAACGTTATATGTACTGAGCTAGCTGACATGTTATAAACCTATATTTTTGTATGTTATGCATATAATTTTGTTTTGTGAAATAAAGTGCTTATCACTAAATAAATGTTTTCTTAATTATCCTTAATCAACCCTTAATCAATAACAGTATATAGCTGGTCTAAGGGGGATTGGTCTTTTGGGAATTGGCCTAAGGGGAATTGGTCTAAAGGGAATTGGTCTAGTGGGAAGACACCTTCTCGACCATGTGAAACTATCACTCGCACTGTACATCAATTTACATGAGGCTCTCTGTGTTTAAATCGATTATCTAACTGTCTGTGTACAGGGCTGGCATACATTTAGCATACAGTACGTGGAAAGTGGAGTGTAACTAAATCACTCACGGAGTGGGGTTATCACCCAAACTATAACTTTCGTATTTTGTATATATCGACTGAAAACACAAGCAATGTTTCAGCCAATGGAACTCCAGGTTTCACCCGGAGGTCCATTGGCTGAAACTGTGCTTGTGCTTGTTATGCTTTGCAACAAATTTTCAATTATTGCGTGGGTGGAATCTCCACTCTGCGGGTGATTTAGTGATAATACACTCTCCACGTACCGTAATCTGTGCAGTTTTACAAGCACAGTCAAGCTATCAAGGCACCAGTCTAATTCTGTAAGAAGTCCGACACTGTTTTGGCTTGAAAGCAGTCTACCCCTCAAATAGGGCATCGCCTTTGTGTAGAATCGTTCGCTTTTCCGACCAACTGAAATATTCCGGACTACTGAATCCGAATAATTTCATAACGATTCATTTTCTGTGAACCAAAGCTAGGAATGTTATGTAATCACGACTTGATTTGATCGATAATTTGATGACATTCAGTGTTCACGCTGGCTCGGTTTCATCCCGATTGTCCCACTTTCTAATTCTAGGAGGTACAGAGAGTGGGGCAGTCTGGATTTTGTTAACCCTTTACCCAACGTAACGGCCAAAACCGGCCAGCGCTATTCTCAAAAATCGCCAATTAATTTTCACTATTTTTTCATTTTTTGTCTCAAAAACATAGGTTATGACCCCTCATTGGAACGAGCTCGTCGAGCTCGTTCCAATGAAGGGTCATAACCTATGTTTTTGAGACAAAAAATGAAAAAAATTAGTTATTCAAGAATTAATTTTGCAAGTGTCGTCTGCTTTTCATGTCAGGTAAAGGGTTAATTAGTTTCTTTAGCGGCTAGATGAAATAGTTTATCTTATAGTTTGTTTCACGTATTTTGCTGTTTCACTGGCGAACAGAACAATAAGTTAGAATTTGTTATACAGCATCGATAAATTTTCAACTCAAACATCAAGACAGGGTGGATGGTCCAAGTGAGGGGGCTAATAGAGAACTACTGATTGGAGATCTCGGACCTAGACAGGGCAAACCAGAGTAAAAGATTCTTCAGAGAAAGGGTCAGGGAGGATGGTAACCTTAATTGGCGAGAGGGGGTCAAACCAAAGAGGTCTTTGGGTGGCCTGCGTGATAAAGAGAAGCCAGGTTTTGAAGAGTACGTTGATGGCACCTTTGGGGGTCACTGTTATTCAAGCTGAGGTCGCAGTCCCTGGAGCTGAGGGGAAACATTGGGAAAAACAGTGAAAAGGAGTGCCAAATGCCCTTCCTTCTCCCATCTCACCTCCCCAGTATACTCCCAGTGAATCTTATTCTTTTAGACTGGTATTTTGGGCATTCTAGAAGAAAGTGTTCCAGGGTTTCCATCACGCCCAAATTACACATCTGGCACTCCTTTTCACTGTTTTTCCCAATTGTTCCCCTCAGCTCCAGGGATCGCTACCGCAGCATGAACAACAGTGCCCCCCCCCCCCCCCAAGGTGCCATCAAGGTACTCTTCAAAACCAGGCTTCTCTTTTATCACACAGGCCACCCAAAGACCACTTTGATTTGACCCCCTTTCGCCAATTAAGGTTACCATCCTCCATGACCCTTTCTCTGGCGATTTTTTACCCTGGTTTGCCATACGTCTAGGACCGAGATCTCCAATGAGTAGTTCTCTTTTAGCTCCCTCACTTGGACCGTCCATCCTGGTTACAGCTCTTTGTTGGGAGTCCAGAGATAAGACTTATCAGTTAGATGGACGAAATCAAGAATATACCAGGTACATGGTTTTGAATTTATGTGCCAAATGTTTGTGCGAAACGCTAAGATTTATGTGGCAGATTTTTAAAAATGTGCGTTTGGCACACTGATGACATTACAATAAGAAACGAAGACTCATCACAGCCGTAGTGTTATGAATACGTCGAGTAGTTCCTTAGATTATACTAATATCTTGAGGTTTTCAAGGGGAATTAAATACTTATTGATTAGAATATCCATTACTGGGGCTGTAAAGAATGCTTGTATATCTTTGTAAGTAAAGGCACATTACATTACATCAACAGTCGTTCGCGCACAAATTTTCACAGAAAGCGGGTAAACAGAACTAGGGCTGTCACGATTATTCGATTAATCGATTGCTGATCGATCACGCCGAAATCGATTAGTATTTTTTGTTGTCGAAGAATCGGTAAATTTTACCCCGTTTTAGACGTTTAATAATTAAAAAAATGAAAAAAAACTATTGTTTCTTAAGGTAAAGGGTCAAGAACGTCGACGTTAAATCTCAAGAAGCCGTTAGAAGCATTTGCCTTTTAGGAACATTCAAAGCTTTGATGTTCTGAACTTTTGAACCGTCAGTGTTATAATCAAGACCGGTCGGCAGTTGCGAACTTGCGAAGTTCGCAACTGACGACCGGTCTTGATTATTACACTGACGGTTCAAAAGTTCAGAACATCAAACCTTTGAATGTACCTAAAAGAGGATCGTCTTCGTTGTTTACTTGAGGAAGGTCACTGACTTGAACTTCATTTTTAACGACTTAAAGAGAGGGAAATGTGGGGACGGGGTCATCTATGTACGATTAATCGATTATAATCGATTATTTGCGACGATTAATCGATTCCTAAATTCAAAAATCGTGACAGCCCTAAACAGAACAGAATTACACTGATGGCCTGAGATTTTGACGTACAGTGAGGTCAGTGGACCTCGCATCGGCCTTTTCAATTGGAATTCACCAATGCGCGTCAGACAGTAAAAATAACCGGGGTTTGTAACGGGCTTCAATGTGAAAGCTAATGAGCTGTGTATGAGATTAGTTAGCAACTAAGTAAACATACATTGTTCATTGTCATGGTTTACAAACGGAATTGACAAACAACAAAAACCGTTCCAAATGGAAGCAGAGGCGTCAATCAATGATGAATGGTGAGCCAGTGGCGGAAATATATTTATCTCCCCTTGCATAAATAAAAACTACCTTGTTCTAATTCAGATTTTACTATTTATAAATACCCAAAGACATTATAATCACAGCATTACTTCAAGGAACACCATTCATTCGGCTTCTATTTTGTTGAATCTTCAGCTAAGACAACTTTCGACACGACGCGACCCTGGCTGTAGAAAGTTTCGTTATATCCCAACAAACAAATAAACCAACACCGATCAGAAGCCAGCATTCGCAAAACAAATTCTCGAGTAACTTGACATTTTCAATTTTTGCGTCCAAAACATATTTTGACCACTCACTGGAACGAGCTTACCAAGCTCGTCCAATGAGTGGCCAAACTATGTTTTCGAAGGGTAGTGTGTTAGGTTTTGTGGGCTAAAGATTAAAAACAATCCAATTTTTGATTGATTTGATGGGTACCTAAAATCAAGGTTTGTTTCAGAAGGAGAAATACAGGGGGAAATTATGTTATTAAAGCAGAATGGGAAATACGGAAGCAGTAAAGGTATGCCTGCTATTAGTCACGGGAAATGGTATTTAAGCCGATATATAACAACAATGTAAATATAGATTACAGTTAAAACTAGAAGTCCTGTCACAAACTGTGCGCTTAACTAGGCTTAATTGCGCGTAGGAATTGCGCGCAATTACCATATCGAATGGCATCCAAAGCATGGCAGGTTCTCCTGGTTACTCATAGGAAACACAGGCAATGTTTCTGCCAATGGACCTCCGGGTTACCCGGAGGTCCATTGGCTGAAACATTGCTTGTGCACAGGCCATATGTACAGAATTTGATATCCTTTCTAAGGTCATAACGCGTAGGTTAACGCGCAGATCAACGTGCTATTTGTGCGCATTTCATGACAGGACTTCTAGTTTTAACTGTTTTTATCAGAAAAGGCTGTAAAAAGAGCTAAATCTGTCTCAAACAATTAGCTGCGGTTCAAGGCGATGCAGCAGAGAGCCGAGCCAATTTAGGTTGTATCTAAAACGTTTTCATTCACCAGTAATTGCTGGTACATTTACTCTGCCCGCATATATCTCCAACCCCAAGTTATTAACACATGCTGTTCGCAGAAGGTTCTTTTCCTGTATTTCCATTCGTTCTTCTTCCCATAAACAAATCGTATCCCTACTCCCACTCTTCGAAAATACTACTCCACTACCAGCATCGTATTCCACTCTCAGCGATGACGGACTATTTTTTTATTGTTCACTGATCGGTTCAGTTAAATCAAGTACAACGGGTTGTTTTGGGAAAATAAAGGAGGAAATAAAAGTTCACTGCTCGGATTCAGTGAACTGTTCGTCGTCTGAGTGCTAGAATGTTCTATGTCCCATGGGGACATAGAACATTCTAGCATTCAGCCGGCGTATTGTCTATCTTGTTTACATATCGATGAAAAGAAGCACCGTAAAAGAGCGTTGTTGTGTGGAAGATTCGTAATAATAATAATATAATAACACTTCGGCCGGCCGCTGATTTGTCGCGGTTCTCGTATGAGAAGGCCTTGGTTTCCCATGTTCTACCAACTGTCGGCCTATTCCCGCGCTTCTCCTCTCCTCCCAACACTCGGAGACGAACTGCTTGATGACATCCCTTGCCCCATTCTTCCCAATCTCGTCGATTAGTATATTAACCCTCTCCTTTGAGTCGCCCCCTAACCACATGTCCTTCATTCTCCCACCCAACTTCCCCATTATACTCCACGTGAATCTTGTTCTTTTAGACTGGTATTTTGGGCATTCTATAAGAAAGTGTTCCAGGGTCTCCACCACGCCCACGTTACACATCTGGCACTCCTTTTCATTGTTTTTCCCAATTTTTCCCCTCAGCTCCAGGGACCGCGACCTCAGCTTGAACAACAGTGACCCCTTAAAGGTGCCATCAAGGTACTCTTCAAAACCAGGCTTCTCTTTATCACGCAGGCCACCCAAAGATCTCTTTGATTTGACCCTCTCTCGCCAATTACGGTTACAATCCTTCATGACCCTTTCTCTGACGATCTCTTTGCCCTGGTTTGCCCCAACGTCAAGGTCCGAGGTCTCCAATGAGTAGTTTTCTGCTAGCTCCCTCACTTGGACCATCCACCCCGTCTTGATATTTGAGTTGAAAGTTCTCAGGAACTTTACACCATCGGCTGTCGGGGAGATTTACCAAATAATTAAGATAACCGAGTGTCAATTGGTCAATCCTGTCCTTGATCCTCATCCACCCAAGCTCACCCCTGATCGCTGCGGCATTACTCGCGCTTGTTATCCATCGGCCTGCATCGTTCTGGTGCTTCTTTTCATCGATATGTACAGTTAAAACTAGAAGTCCTGTCACCAATAGTGCGCTTATCTAGGCTTAATTGCGCGTTGGAATTGCGCGCAATTGCCATATCGAGTGGCATCCAAAGCACGGCAGGTTCTCCTGGTTACTCATAGCAAACACATGCAATGTTTCTGCCAATGGACCTCCGGGTTACCCGGAGGTCCATTCGCTGAAACATTGCTTGTGCATAGGCCATATGTACAGAATTTGATAGCTTTACTTGGGCCATAACGCGTACATTAACGCGCATATCAACGTGCTATTTGTGCGCATTTCATGACAGGACTTTTAGTTTTAACTGTAAACAAGATAGACAATACGCCGACTGAATGAAAGGATCGTTCAATTCAAAATTGAATACGCGCGCAGCATCACACGTGCTTGACATTCACACGTACTGTAATTAAATCCTTTTGCATTGCCATTCTCAAATATCATAAACGGCGATTCATGTACTTTGATCACCATTCTATCTATCACAAACCCTTGAGCTACACAGCCTTTCGATCACCATTTCAAGTACATATTTGCAAAATATACTGCATGCTGGGTTTTCTTCCATGGACAGCAGCCATAAATGCTTTCTAATTTACAACAAATTTTATACGGCAGATATATCATGAGAGTTTTAAAAATCGCTGCAAGTGCCCTGCATAAACCAAGTCAAGAGGAAATGCGAGTATTTAGTTTGGTTTGCACTGAGCTCACATACATCCTGCTTGTTTTTGATGTAATTATGTTATTATCTTATGCATTAAGAATATTCTTTGTTAGAGAGTAAAAATAAAATATCAGAAATCTTAAATCTTTCGAAACCTTTTACTAACTCATCTACCTGATATTTCCGACAATAATGCATAAAATAAATTTTAAAAACCTAGTTTTATTAAATTAACCATTTCTTATTAATTTTATTTATATTTTTTTCAACTTTTTTTCTTTTGAATTCATGAAGCTATCAAACCACCAAGTCCTAAGCACAATTTCTTGAAGACCTTCCAAAATACACAAATACTCCGCAACGAAGATCATGTAAAAGGTTGGGATGTAAAAATAATTATCTTTGACTTTTCTTACTAGCTCTTGCTCTTGGATACTTGCAATTTATGGTAACAAGTGTTGTGAGTTACGAGTGGTTTTCATCCTTCGCCTCCTAATTAATTTTAACCTTGTACCTGAAGTAGATGGCCATAAACGACCAGCGCTATTCACGAAAATGACAATTCAAATACTATTCTTTTTTATTTGTTTGCCTTCGGCGCCTTTGAAATGCAGAGAAAACGCTCAACAACGATCGTTGATTACTTCCCCTGTGTGAAGCTTGAATTATTAATTAATTAAATTATTTTTAAAGAAAAGCATTACCTTCTGTTGTTTGTTTGCATTCCTGGCACTGTTTTGCGTCGGAAGTATTTCAATCACATCATAATATAAACCAGATACGTAACGACCAATAAGACGAGTTCTTGCATGACATTCTAACGCGTAGGGTGGATTGTACGCATGGCGTGTCTACAACATTTCTCAATACATGTATTGTATCGGATATCGTTGAATACACACAACCATGGTGGTATAAAAATTAAATTTTCTAGTTCAAGAATTTGTTTCAAGTGTCGTCTTTTAGTGGGTTATGTAAAGGGTTAATAATTAATATGAAGACTGGCCAGGACTGGCAACAAAAAAAGGAAACTGATACATTCACATTTGACTTTTATTATTTTTCATCGCCCCATTCGTTCACAAGCAGGGAATAGCGGTGGCTCAGTGGTTGGACTACAAACCAAAAAGTCGACGGTAGGATCCCTACCAGCGGTAACTGCGTTGTGTCCTTGTGCAAAACATTCAATTTCGATTGCTCACGTGAGGGTATGGTAGCGCCGTTTACTAAGACATACTACACACTGCAAATATATATAGGTTCTCTTTAGAACCAAAACTGGTTCTAATCTTGACCCTGAGATGAAACCAGTTCTGTTTAAACAGTATTTATTTCAAATCAAATAAATTTACCAAGATTAGCATTCAATTTTAACAGAATATTACATGAACTGAAGTAGATTCAGCAGTACACATGGAGCTTATTCAACGCAGTCGCCAAACATTTTGAAACAAAGGAGATATGAACAGTTGGCATATCGAATCAGTTTTGGTTCTGAAAAGAACCAAAACTGGTTCGATATGCCAACTGTTCATATCTCCTTTGCTTACTAATGATTTGAGACAACCTCGTTTAAGCTCTAAACTTACGGCTGAAACCCCCTCAATTTATGTTTAATTCTGTTACTATTTAATGTTAATCTTTATAAATTATTTGATTTGAAATAAATGCTGTTTAAACAGAACTGGTTCCATCTCAGGGACAAGATTAGAACCAGTTTGGGTTCTGAAGAGAACCTATATTTTTTGCAGTGTACGTTGATGATGCACTTGTCCTCCTACTGATTCTGTTTGTACAGAGTAAGTCAGTAGAAGAGGCTAACAGTTCCTTGTCGCTCTCCGCCACCTGTAAATCTGCCCAACGCTCTGTGACAATGGCGGCTGAAAGTGCCATTAACCCTTTTAATGCCACACCCACTTTAGCCATTTATGGAAGACCTCTATGTACGCCTATATGCGAGGAAGTTTAATAAAATGTATGTCATACTTGGAACTCTATCATCTGATTAATTGTTGGAATGGGCTTAGAGACCTTTCCAAGAATTAATCAGGTGGTGGGTTTGATCTGTGCATACCAGAACGTAGAGGTTACCATCATAAAATAGGTGACAATAGTCGCTTTCTGCAGCGTAAGTGTTAAACCTCAACGAACCAACTTTTCCCATTTAACATAGAAAGTCGGGGAACTAATTTAACAAAGCAATACCAAACATCAAATGCATGAAGGGGGTATACGCTAGAAAATGCTGTGGGAATCGAGTGTTTTCAGAAAGTGTCGACTTTCATGTCTTCGACAGTTGCTATAATAGCGACAAATCAGCGGCTGGCTACCGCGACAAATCAGCGGCTGGCCAAAGTGTTATTATTATAGCTGATCATGAGTTAGTTTTGCAGGTTTTAAAAGGACTGGCTGCCATGCGTGTGCTGAATCAAGCAAACACAATGTGAACATCCTGAAAAAAACTTTGATATAAGCACCATATGATCAAATTGTATGGTGTATTTTTCATTTGGGAGAGGTGTGACTGAGTGTGGTTAGAGCATTAGATTGCAAACCGAAAGGTCGATGCTTCGATAAAGAGCATCGGAAACTGCGTTATGTCCTTAGGCAAAACACTTAATCTCGATTGCCCACGTGGATCACGACGGCGCTGTGTACTAAGGAGTACTACACGTTGATGACGCACTTCTCTTCAACCACTGCTTTCTCTGCTTGTTAGTTAAAGAGTTTGACAGTTGTTCACCGCTTCTCGGTGGTGCTCTCTGGGTACTCTGGCTTCTTCTACCCATAAAACTCCCCCACGTAGTGTGACCCTGGGTGTTGAAAGTGCCTTTAAAACCTAATAAACAAACAAACATACGCAAGTCCTGAAATTAAAGGGGTGTTGCTATTATAAATCAATATCCGCCTCTAAAATAAACTGTCTGTTATCTAGCTCCATTGCTGTGACTTTTAGATAACAGTTGCAATGGAGGTCACCAGAATCAGTTTAGACTTCATTATCGATAAACTTATGGGCGAGGTTGAAGGACGTTTGAATCCAGATTGTCAATGAATGGAAAATTACCGCTTATCTCACAGGCCAAACATTCACGTTCACTCTGGTGATTTCTGGACGCAATTTGTCTGTTTCTTCAAACACGTTTCTTTTTCTACCCGCTCATTTCGTCGAATGCCGTTTGTCTTTGAACTGGACGATTGTCACATGGTCCCCCGAGTTCCAATGTGTTCTATGTGCCTACTGGCACATAGAACACATTGGAACTCATGGGACGATATGGTTACAATATACTAAATTATTTCCATTAAAGACAGTGTTAACATTTTCCTGCCTCAAGTTCAATTGGGGGAAAACAGCCATGTATCCACTTGCTATAGCATTTTAATAAAAAAAAATGAACAGGAAAAAAATATATGTTGCTTGTGTTTTTTCTCTTCAAATTTGGTGATTCCCCAACTACCGTTTAGTTTCGCACTCAATTGAAAAGGCATGTTTTACTTGCCCACCTCACCTTATTTTTCAACTCTCACAATTTTGAAAGTATTTTCCAAAATAGACACTGTGACATTTTTATTGAGGGTTCCAATATCAATAAATATTGCTCAAATCAGATGATCTTCAGTTTATGCTCTATTAAATGTTGCGGTAAAAACAGCTGGGGGCGTCTTAGCTCACATATAGACTAATGTAACCATATAGTGTAGCATTAAAACACCATTGGCATTAATTATAATCTACATATATTACAGTTAATAAAAATATCAAAATAAGCACAGGAAAATAGTTTCCATTTCGTTTGGTTTTATGACATTCGGTTATGTAACACAGTATTGGAGAGTGCATCGGGAGCCCTTTCCAAAAGTGTGTAACATAACAGCATTTCATGGGGGCGCGGGGGCTCAGTAGGTAGAGGTGCAGACTGCAAGCCGAGTGGCCCTCGGTTCGAATTTCACCTGCGGCAACCGCATTGTGTCATTGGGCAAGACACTTCACACCCATTGCCCACGTGGGGGCACGGTGGCCGTGCGTACCAAAGCGTAATGCACATTGATGGTGTACATGTCATCACCCAATACTAGCCTTGATTGTGTGGAGTTAGTATGTTGTGGAACCAAACAGTTGCTCGCCGTTGCTCGGAGGTCCTCTCCGGGTACTCCGGCTTCCTCCACCCGTAAGACTCTCCGAAACGGGGTGACCCTATCTGTCGAAAGTGTCGTTAAACCACAATAAATAAATAAACAGCATTTTCATAAACGAAACCCAAGATGAGATATGCTCACAATGCCAGAAACAAATCATCACTTAAAGAGTTGAATTCAAAAAGATGCTCAAGGCTTGAAATTCAAAACATTGAGAAATGAAGATATTTTTCATTCTTTTCATATTTTGTTGTTGCGAAAAGAATTCCCAAACAGTTTTTTAATCCTTTTCCCAACGCAGACGATATCAAAATTTATTATTTTAAATATATTTTTTTTTTAATTTAAATAAAAATTTCAACAAAACTATATCATGTGACCCCTCATAGGAACAAGCTCAATGAGCTCGTTCCAATGAGGGGTCACATGATATGGTTTTGTTGAAATATTTTGAAAAATTTAATTTTTTCAACTGCTCAATTTGCATATTACGCGGGCGGATGCGGTCGATTCGTCAGGTAAAGGGTTAACACAATAAATATCACATATATTAAGGGAGTCTTAATGACGCTTTTGCTTTATTTGAAACAGTATCACGTTGTATAACGTAATAAGTCATCGGTTTTAGTAAGCTGTCCTCAGTAGGTTAAAATTGGGCATTCGAGACAAGCAAAACTGTTTTGTTTTTTTCGACTTATAAATTTCTTAGGTAATTCCTCGCGATTTTCGAGCTTACTTTTCTCGCGAAATCCATTAGACGTCTCACTAAGTGGGCTCGTATACCACGAGGTCACACGCGACATTTTCGAGGTAGAAATTGGATGGGAAATCGAAACGCCAAAAGAGAGACTACGAGGATCTATCGCGTCCGGTAGATCGAATCTCGGAGATCGAGCGAAAATAAAAATCTTAGAAAATCCGGGATCGCACGATTCGAGCCCAGTCCAAGCATTCATCACATTTCAAATTTCTTGTAAGGAATGATTCTTTTCAATTCAATTTTTTTCCATTGCTATTTTTTGTGATTAATTTTTCAAGTTTTTATTTAATTTTATTTTTTTATTTCCCATTATATATAGGGGAAAACAATTATAAAACTTTTCAATTTTGTTCTTTAAATGTCTTCAAATTAAATTATTTGTTTCTTGCAAACTTTCAAAATTTTGTTTTTTAAGGAATGATCAATTTCTTTTCTCACATTTTTTTTTAACAATTTTTATTTCTTATAATATGAAGTTTAATTTTATCTTCTTATTCATACGAAATGGAAGAAGAAAAAAAAAGAAAGTTTGCAAATCATTTTTGAAAGTATGCAAATCGTTTTTTTTTTTTTTTTTTGAAAGTTTGAAAAGAAATGAAAGTTTGTAAATCGTTTTTGAAAGTTGGAAACAAAGTGAAAATTCTTATAAAATTTGAAACTTTTGTAAAAAAAATTGAAAGTTATATATAATAGGAAAATAAAAATCATTCTTTTGAAAGTTTGTAAAATATATTTTGAAGTTTATAAAAACAATGTCATTTTCATTAGAAGCATGCAATCTAGCTCTCATTTGAAAAATTACCTTAACGATCTCGACATCGCGATATCGTCGCATTATCAACCCAAATCACAACTGATCGAAGTCATAAAGGCTGAAACCAGTGCAAAAACAGTGACAGAATTGAGATCTAAAGCGTGTCTGCTGGGTATAGGCGTGTATGTCGTAGGATTACAGGGGTTAAATTGATGTTCGAAATGATGGAGGAAAATTTATGTTCTTATCAGTGCTCAGCCGACAGACGGTGACTGTCATCTGAAACCCAGCTCGAACGTAAACCTTGCCACCTTATCAATGCCCTATCCGCTTGGGACTCTTAGGATTCCTGAAGGTGCCTGTGGCTTACAACGCCAAAGGGTGATCAACGATAATTCACTGAACAGATTATTTATCTACATGTACGAAGAAATATAAAATTATCCATAAGAATACACTAATTACGATGATAAAAGTTTATTCTTTAGGGCCCTCGACGTCTCCCACAGCTAGCTGGGCCCGCTGGATCAACCTCACATCATCTTCATTTTCTCACGGTTCGTGATACATACAAAGTGTCTATTCTTTTCTCGTTGCTTCCTCCTCGCAGGGTTAACTTCACAATTAATGTTCTGCTTGTGTGACTCTATCAGCGTTCTCACAGTTCAATCTCAATTCAATCGGCGTCTACCACAGTTCACGATCACTTTGCGCCTTGCTTGGCTCTCTCGGGGTTAAGTTATTTTTTTCGCCTTCAGATATATGCTTACAAAGCTTACATAAAAATATTCTGCAAAGTGTTCTCAACATCACCAATCCTCGCACCGCCAAAAACTATTTTATCTCGCGAGCTATTCAAGCGCTAACTCAAACTCTTAATACGATTTCTAGACCTCAATGTTACAGCTTTTACTTTTTTGGCTACTATGCCACTACGGTTCGCAACCGTTAACAAACTACTATCGGTTCCTCACAGCCCTCACGGGGTTACGTCAATACGCGGACTTTCAATCTCGGTGCTTATGACCCTCGATGGCCACGGCTAAACTCGGACCTTCTCTGAGTGCCAATTGCCCCTCAGAATTCTGCTTCAGAATTCTGCTTCACTCTTTATACAGTCGGAACGGAAAATTTAAACATATTAATTCTGATTTAACGAGTGCTTTGTAATTCGAAATGGATAGAGATATTAATGCGTATTTTGTTTGAGTAACACTCGCTTGACATTTCGTGGACACTTTATTATTATGAGCTCGTGTTCTGTGATGTCTGGCAACATACATGTATCTCGGAGCTCTCATGGCTTGGTAAGATATGCCTCTTTTGAAACAACTAGATAGTTTAATGATTGTCTGAAACGGTCAGAAGACGATTAAACTTACGTTCAAATTACCCGTGAACAATCGGAGAATACTTCTTTGATCAGTTATCAGATAGCTCATGTGGCGTCCGACAAATGCGACATAATGGACATTAAATTTCATACTTCATTTAGAAGCTCATGAATATTATCATTAGTTTGACAAATCAGTTTTCGGGGTCCGTCACATACCTATCTTTACGCTTTACATTTAGCCGAGGCAGAGATATTATCGAAAATATTTACACTTATAAACAAAAATATCGACCATGGTTCGGCCCGGCATGGACAATTTTTAAAATCTGGTATTAAAAGGAGAAATTTCCTGTCCTTTGAAGGATCAATTCCTACTTCAACACACCCTAGAAAGTTTTATTTTTTCTGCTCAAATAACAAGATTCAGTATTTGAATATTTTTATTTCTGTCCACTAACTTTTGAATTGACCATCCTGAAACATTTCACCCCCCCCCCTTCACCCTCATAGTGACTAAATTCCACTAATTTGGACACACCGTGCCAAGCACATGTGCGCCGGGTCGACCATGGTTCGACCCGGCATGGGAAAAATTTTAAAAGTTTTCTGAAGGATCAATTCCTACTTCAACATACCCCAAAAAGTATTATTTTTTCTGCTCAAATAACAAGATTCATTATTTGATTTTTTTTATTTCTGCCCACTAACTTTTGAATTACCATCCTGAATCATTTCACGCCCCCCCCCCCCCCCCCCTCCCCCTCATAGTGACGAAGTTCCAGTAATTGGATACACAGTGCCAAGCACAGGTGCGCCGGGTCGACCATAGTTCGACCCGGCATGGGGAAATTTTTTAATTTGGCATTAAAAGGAGCCATTTACTGTCTTCTGAAGGATCAATTCCTACTTCAACATACCCCAAAATTTTGCATTAAAAGGAGCAATTTTCTGTCTTCCGAAGGTTCAATTCCTACTTCAACATACCCCAAAAAGTTTTATTTTTTCTGCACAAATAACAATTCGTTATTTGATTTTTTTATTTCTGTCCACTAACTTTTGAACGAACATCCAGAATCATTTTACACCCCCACGCGCCCCCCGCCCCCCCCCCCCCCCACAATAGTGACTAAATTCCACTAATTTGGATGCACTTTGCCAAGCACATGTGTGCCGGGTCGACTATGGTTCAACCCGGCATGGAACAGTTTTAAAATTTGGCATTAAAAGGAGCAATTTCCTGAAGGATCAATTCCTGCTTCAACATACCCCAACAAGTTTTATTTTTTCTGCTCAAATAACCAGATTCATTATTGCAATTTTTTTAATTTCTGTCCACTAACTTTTGAAGGACCATTCAGAATCATTTTATCCGACCCCCCCCCCCCCCGACCCCCACACACCCCCTCCACCTCCCAAAAGTGACTAAATTCCACTAATTTATACTCTTTGCCAAACACATGTGCCCCGGGTCGACCATGGTCCCACCCGGGGTGTAAAAAATTTGAAATTTGGCATTAAAAGGAGCAATTTTCTGTCTTTGTCCCATGGAAAGCCTCTGTTTGCGAGAGCATTTCTTCTACTTTCAATTACCAGTAACCACTCATCACTTGAAATTTAACCTGCTATTGAAGACAGATAATTTCTTCTGTTAATTAGTTGACGTTTCGTATTGTCATAGTTGTGTATAATCTGCGTGTTGAATAAACACCTCAAATATAACAATAGAGACTCAGTCAGAGGATTATATTCAATGTAATTACTGGTGTAAATTGACAACTCTGAGTTAATTCACTGGTAGATAAAATGGATCAAAATGGTGAAAATTGAAAAACAGTGTCTGAAATTTTTTTAGGGGGAGGGGCGAAAATGTTCCGGGCGCCCCCTCTGCCCCCCTCTGCCGACCCCTCCCCCCCCCCCCCGTGGTTGCAGGCCTGTGTTCTTCAGGGAGAGAGATGCATTAATTGCCAAAAACACGAGCTAGATTGTTTGCCTTTCCTTTAAATAGTCTTTGTTGATCTTTTAAACAATCAATGTATATATTTTATAATTCACATTTTTTTGTTATTTGTGCAATCTGCCTCACTGTATGTGTAATATTGCTTCAATAAACTATCTATCTATCTAAAAAAAATGATACAAACTTTGACACAGTATAAAAATGAAGGTAACAATTGGAGATTCTGAGAAGAATGGAATCAAGAAATTCACATCAACAAGTGCGACCCATTGCGAACGTGTTCATATATACAATTGCCTTATTTTGTAGAAGGAAAGAAGCTGTGATAAACGTGGAATGAAAAGAAGACAGTCAAACCTTCAAACTGTCACATCTGCCTTATATCCCATAGAAAAGTAACTGCAGAGAGTATCGAGGTACGTGGAGACTTCCTCGAATTTAGATTGGTCGGGACTGAATTTTGTTACACGCCTGTTCTCAATCTCCACACAACGGTTTCTCCCTTGCAGCGGATACACCTCTGCCAGAAGTTACTGAACTTTTTACGTCTAAATTTAGATTCACGGTTTCCCCCAATCCAAAACAAAACCGGAAACGTAGACGTTCAGTTCATAAGCATGGCACCACAAACACCAACAAAATCGTCGCCGGCGAAGTGTTTCTCGTGCTTGCGGACGAGTATTGCTACTATTTTTAAGTTAAGTAACCCACGGTGTAGAAAAGAAAATGTTCAAATGAAGCTCAAGTTACTTAGTTTAACAATTGTACACTGCGTTGCAGTGCTTCATCAAACTCCATGTCGATTGTCGTCTGAGAATTAGATGACACGTGCGTTTATTTGTTTACAAATATCACGTGATTGTCGGTGTATTCTTACTCGAAATATATTTATTTCACTTTCCCCAATTTCTCATTGATTCAAACAGTATTTTTGAAAATTCCTTCTCAGGTAATAAAACCTGTTTAATTAAAAATCGGACTGATTTGAATTTATGAACCCGTACAGCACGATGCCCAATCTGCAAGATTCTTGCAGATTCGGAAACTTCTGGCAGAGATGTATCCCCGCTGAAAGGGAGAAATCATTGCGTGGAGATTGGCCTGTTCTGTGTAATCCCCATCTACGGCAACACTAAAATATATGGACAATGAAAATCTGTTCCGCACAAATGTGCGGAACGGAAATCGTTGACGGACTACTTTTAAATAGTAACGCAGTTTCACTGGAATTTTCTACAAATCGTGTAATGCAATTACAGTTTGAATTGCTAGTGAAAGTTGGAAATTGTCCCCCGAGTTCCAATGTGTTCTATGTGCCAATAGGCACATAGAACACACTGGAACTCAGGGGACGAAATAGTAACACGGGTTTTCCTCGCAAATTTGGTTTGGTTGACAGTTGTCAAATGAAAGTGTCCTTCTAATAATGTTTTTTTTTATATACGCGAAGGCATGTAATAAACACAGAATGTCACGCGTGTGTGAATGGGTTAATTGATATGGCACTTGTGCCATCGCGGAAGGATAAAAAGTATTCAGACTGGCCAAATTAGCACAGGCTGCTCATTTAGTTCACTTAATACTCGTAATACTATTTCATTTTGTTTTAAAGTTTCACTCTATGTCATAAGTGGAAAGGACAGGAAGAGTGTGTGTGTGTGTGTGGGGAGGGGATAAGCAAGCATCTACAAGAATGACATCTTACCTGTGCCCTCTCGTTCTATCCTTCCGCGCTGGCACACGTGTCATATCGATTAAGCCATTCAAACACGTGTGACGTTCTGGCGTCAACATGCCCAAACCCCACACTCGCACTAAATTCATACATCAGAACATAAGATTTAGAATGTTTTTGTGGTGTACGCCGATTTTGAATGTCTCACTGTGAAAATGAGTTCGTGTCAGCCCGACGGTCATCAGAGTCACACCGATCAATATCCGAAGCACATACCGTGTGGATATTGTTTCTACATAAAATGTTCTTTTGATGATCAACATTCTTCGGGTGGATACACCTACACAAAACAGTCGTACGATGAAGACGTGGTTCAAAAGTTCGTGGAAGATTTGAAATCTCAAATCAAAAAATGACACTAACAATTTAACCCTTTACCCAACGTAACGGCCAAAACCGGCCAGCGCTATTCTCCAAAATTGCCAATTAATTTTCAAAATATTTTCATAATATGAAGTTTAATTTTATCTTCTTATTCATACGAAATGGAAGAAGAAAAAAAAAAAAAAGTTTGCAAATGATTTTTGAAAGTATGCAAATCGTTTTTTTTTTTTTTTGAAAGTTTGAAAAGAAATGAAAGTTTGTAAATCGTTTTTGAAAGTTGGAAAAAAAAATGAAAATTCTTATAAAATTTGAAACTTTTGTAAAAAGAATTGAAAGTTATATAGTTAAGAATTAGTTATTCAAGAATTTTTTTTGCAAGTGTCGTCTGCTTTTCATGTTAGGTAAAGGGTTAAAACTCCTGAAAAGATGATCATCACAGACGGGAAAATGAAAGACTATAAGACTGCAACCGAATTACACATCTGTAAACCACCGACCACCGAATCTTGGGCACCCGAATACAAGAAAGTGAGAGATCACGATCACTACACAGATAAATTTCGAGGTGTCGCTCACAGCCATTTCAAACTAAAATATCAAGATGCTAAGTTCTTTCAAGTGATATTTCACAATCCGTTAGGTCACGACAGTCATCTGTTCGTAGAGAAACTCAGCAAAGGATGTATAACCTATATTGTAAAGAGCGAAGAACAATACATTTCTTTTGTGAAATGGATAGTCATAGACAAAGAGAAGAAAAAAAGAGACAAAGAGATCGTCGCCTGAGTGTTAGAATGTCCTATGTCCCCATAAGGGACATAGGACATTCTAGCACTCAGGCGACGAGATGTCAGCAGTCGATATCAAGAGAGAAATCCATTTCAAAGATAGTTTTAAATTCATGTCGACCAGTGTCAAGAAACTAGTCAGCAATTTAGACAGGAGGAAAATGAGATGACAACAAAACACTTTCGAGACGAGCACCAACTGGAGAGCGTATTGAGGAAAGGAGTCTATCCTTATGATTACGTGGGTGGTTTGCATAGATTCGATGAGTCGATGCTACCTTTCAAAGATAATTTTTATTCAAAATTATACAACGCTGACATTTCCTATATCCACTACGAGTACCCTCAAAAAGTGTGGAAAATATTCGACATGAAATCTATGAGAGATTATCACCATCTGTTTCTGAAAACCGACGTCCTTCTCTGAGCAGACGAGAGCGAAAATGTTCGAGACTTTTGTTGGAGACATTACGATCTATATCCGACTTGGTATTACACGGCCCCCTGCTTGGCTTGGGACGCTCTGCTGAAAACGACCGAAATCCACTTTAAATAAGTATCCGAAGTGGAGATGTTGCTCATGTTTGTAAAGGGTGTGAGAGGTGGATTGTCGACGATATCTCACAGATACGCAAAAGCGAACAATTACTACATGGAAGAAGGACTTGACGTGGTAGAACCGACTAAATACATAACATATCTAGATGCTAATAATTTATACTGTTGGGTCATGATTCATCCATTACCAACGGGAAATTTCAAATGGATCGATAAACGTTAGGGGATGGAAAATTGGAGACACTATCCCCGTCTTCTGGGGTGGATCTAGAATATCCCCAAACATTACATTCACATTACATTCTGAGATTCGACAAATCGTTTTAGTTGAGAAAGTTTATCTTTGACATTAGCCAGCAGTTGATGTATCGATTTCATTACGAGTACATCAGGAGAAAATACGTTTCGAAAGCTAAACTGTTGTTCACCGACATGGATAGTCTGACTTATGAGATAGAGACTGAATATTTTTACTAGGACATTTCTCCGGATGTCGATGCATGGTTCGACATGAGCAACTATCCCAATGTTCACAAATCTAACATTCCAATGGGTGTGAATAAGAAGGTTGTGGGAAAATTCAAAGACGAGATGGGCGGAAGACAGATCACGGAATTCGCGGTTTAAAGTCGAAACTGTACACTTACCTCTTAGATGGGAAGATCAAGAAATGTAAAGGTGTCAAAAGAAACGTCGTGCATAATGACACTTTCGAAGAATATAACGAATGTCTGTTCGAAAATCGAGGAGTGTACAAATGAACACGATACAAATTGGCAAACACAATCTCCAGACGGAACTTATCCATAAAATTGCTTTATCGGCCGATAATGATGAGAGAATCATGCAGTCTAATGGAATAAACACGTTAGCTCACAGTCATTATTTCATGAAGGCGATGATTCCTCAAAATCAAGTAAGATTAGACGAGTGCACAACATTGCAAACTGATAAAGACATAGAAATCTAGCCGAGAAGGTAATGTATTGCAAACATTAAAAAGTAAATCATTTTTTTAAAGTTAAAACCAAAATGGAACAAAAGTAAAATGTACAGTTGATTTTGACGAAATAAAATATTTCTAATGTTCATTTGTGATTTTGCAAACAGAGAAGTGCGAAAAGGAATTTGGCGACAAATTTATTGGATTGCATAAGATTCAAGAGACGATGTGAAGAGATGAACGAAATGTTAAAAGAAATAATGAAAAGAAAAATGGTTAAATTTCGATCAACAAATGTCGAAGAGATGGAACTATAATGAAACCGCCAACATATAAATATGTTTTGGGGGAAAAAATAAAATTCACTCAACACATAAAAAATGAAATAAAAAATAAAAATAAATAGAGAGTAATCGCTTGACTGGACTGGTTACGTGAACTAATTCATGAGATGTGAGGGACGTTGTACAAACACGAGTGCGCGAATGCGCACGAAAGTTTTACAATATAGTCCCTCGCCTCGAATGAATTATTTCACGTAACCAGTCCAATCAAGCGACTACTCTGTTTATTTCTTTTCATTATTAACGATAATTATATTATTTAACCCTTTACCTAACGTAACGCCAGCGCTATTCTCAAAATCGCCAATTAATTTTCATTATTTTTTCTTTTTTTTTTTGTCTCTAAAACATAGGTTATGACCCGTCATTGGAAGCTCGTTCCAATGAGGGTCATAGCCTATGTTTTTGAGACAAAAAATGAAAATAATAGCTATTCAAGAATTTTTTTTGCAAGTGTCTTCTGCTTTTCATATTAGGTAAAGGGTTAAAAAAAAAAAACAAGGAAGACCCCATTATACCCATGGCAAAATTTCTTCGTTTGCGTGCACGGATGCATGACACAGTTGTTGATTGCATAATTCACTTGTGAAGTTATCGTTTATAATCAAACCCGGAAATCCCAGTAAATCACACTTTGGAAAGTAATAAAAATAAATAAATTCAAAAATAAAACATAAAGAAAAATATTAAAATAAATAAATTCAAAATAAATTCAAATAAATTAAAAAAATGGAAAATATGAACATTTTGGTAGACTGTGGCATCTTACTTAACCAACCTCTGTCTAACATCGATCTGTTGGATGCGCTCAAAGCGTTGAAAATAAAACATTTCCACAGTGTCTTTTGGAGAGATCCATTGCCTAGAAAACCACCAGACAGTGACGAATGCAGAATCTTGAATTCGAGGTGATTTCTTAGGCATTCTTCAAGAACATGAGAAGAAATTACTATTTCGACAATTACAGAATCTTTCCACCTGAAGAACTGAAGAATTGATGGAGTATTTAACATCGTTGATTTATTACAATACGGAATGTGTTCAACCTCGTGATCAAGTGTTTATAATAATTCCGAACCATTAGATCTCAGCAATGCAGCAACTAAAAGTATGCAGATCAGAGAGTTGCAGATTTCAAGAAGCTTGAGACAGAAAATTAAATAAATAACCAATGATCTAGGCTTGAAATTGAAACAATTGGTGAACGTTGCGGATCCTGTGGATTCGAGTGACGCAGTCACAAAACATTATGCTGAAGATTCGCACAGATGTTTCAGTCAATATCTGAGAGAACGCTATGTTCCAAAAATCGTGAATTTTGAAGTGGATGCGAATTCTCACAAGATATCAAATCTAGGTGAACAAGAGCATCACAGAGATCTTACCATCAAACAATACATAGATATCATGGAACTAAAGATCATTGATGCTTTGAACAATGATAAAAAATGAAATGAAGTCCAATCTGAATGACGGATTCAATAAGATCGTCAATCTGGCGCAAATCAGTGACGACGATTCCGAATCGACCACAGTCAATAAAGGCGACGTGGATTCTGCTCTCACAAAATCTCAGACCTATCTCAAAGAGCATGTATACATAGAGATTATTACCATTATGTGGATGTACAAAATGTGTAGCCGAGTCGAGCTCCGGGTTCTAAGGGCAGATCACGAAGAGACGAGTCGTGGTCTACCCTTAGAACCCGGAGCGAGACTCGGATACATATTTTGTACATCCACATAATGGGAATAATCATTTTATCTTACCATATATTGGGGATAAGTCAAGAATGTAGACGAATATATAACGAACTATTTATTCGTATGGATGAACAAAAAAAAATGGAACTCACGCGAAAGGAACGTGCTTGTATCCGACGCCCCTGATAAATCTGCATCAGGGTCGGATACACGGCAGTTCCGAAGTTAATACAGACAAAATACATGGTGACTGTAAGATAAAATCTCTATCTCAAGAAACGATCGGTAGGAACAATGAAGTCTGACATCGACATGAAAGGTAACACACTATTCGGTCTCGAGGCTGATTCGGAATACGATTCAAGTGCAGTCAGTAGAAAATACGTGGATGACACTAAACTTGAAAAAAACCGACGTTGTGAGGGAAGGCGATCTGGACATGGGGGATAATCAAATCGTGAATCTACCGGATCTGGAGTTGATGATGGACGCCTTTTATGGAAAAAATAAAATATGCGAGACAGTTGATAAGTGTGCATGTCGAGGAAAGTTATGCATTCGATTCTGGCAACTCAGAATGGGCCTTTGGAAAATGGAGGGAATGGACCGACCACATGGTCAGGTTGGACAACCCATGTTGATAGAATGACACTTCATTCAAATGAGTCTGACATATAATGACTTGAAGAATAGAGCTGTCATCAACATGGTAGTAAATGGCATAGAAAACGATGGAGAATCAAGGTTGCAATACAAGCAAGTTCAGAACACCTAAAGTTGAGAGTTGAAGAGGGAGATAGAATTAATTTCAAGACAAAGATAACTAATCCCAAAGCTACCTCTTCTAAAGTGTCTGGGCTGATTGAATGTGATCCTTTGAATGTATACAAAAATTGGATGAACTTTTAACCCTTTACCTACCATGAAAAGCAGACGACACTTGCAAAAACAAATTCTTGAATAGCTATTTGTTTTTCGTCTTTTGTCCCAAATACATAGGTTATTACCCCTCGTTAGAACGAGCTCGACGAGCTCGTTCCAACGAGGCGTCATAACCTATGTTTTGAGGACAAAAAAAAAAATAATGAAACTTAAATGGCGATTTTTGAGAATAGCTCTGGCCCTTTTTGGTTGTTACGACGGGTAAAGGGTCAATCAAATTGAACACGTGAACAACTTGAAAGACAAAAAATAAGGAAGTTTGAGAAATATTGTTTTTTTGATAAGTTTTTTTATGCTTTTTAAAGATTTTTAATGATTATTTTTTAGTTTTTTTAAGTTCTTTTTTTTTTTTTTAATTTGTTTAATTTGTTTTATTTGTTTTTAATTTTTTTTAATGTATTTTAAGGGTTTTTTTTTCAGTTATTGAATGACAGACATTTTACTTCCATCCAATTGAACCGTCAAAACTCTCTCGGAAATGACAACTGTGAAAGCGTTCCTTTGCCGAGGTAAGTTCCTGTCGAACTGCATCTAGCTCATAATGTTCACAACGTTAGTTTCTCACTCTGTTTGCTAATATTGAACGTGAACAGGGGATAGAGCGTTTTGTATTCAGTGTGCGTTACATTTGGATTGCTTATCGATTCGTCCACATGATGATATTTCGATCTGAAGTCTCCGGCATCACCGTACATCCTGGAAAAGTCCTTTTTCTTGAAGGAGGCATTGTAATCTAATGCTGGATATCTCATAGAATTGAGAAACAACTGCATGTTTCTCAAGTTGCAATGATCAGATAGATATGGATTCTTTTCTTCAGATACGATCTTATCCCTCTGAAACATGGTCGTTCTGAAGAAGATTTCACTGACAATCTCTAATCGAACTGAGTCGATGTTGGAATGTTCTCATCTCATTCTCAATCCAACCTGTAACCTGATTTTCGATTCGATACCTGTAACCTGATTTTCGATTCGATGATCTTGAAGAGTTTCATTCTTTCCCCGTCGTTTGGTAGTACATGTGGCATGAACCACGGCACCCTGCTCAGATGCACCTTTCCGGCATCTGTTATGGAAGCTCTCATCATGGTATCGTCATCATTTTTACAAACTAACGTGAGATGTGTTTCCGTCCATAGATGATTTCATCGTTATCTTCAGCGAATCCCAAAATGTATCTCAGTGGAACCCTAAATGAAACCATTTCTCTCAGCTTTGATGCTTGAACGATATGTTTAAATCTCATGGCTCCACTCACGTTGTCGACAGTCGTGTCCAAGTTGGTGTCTTTCATCACAGTTGATTGAGTTTTTTAGATTTGAAAATATCGTTGGGATATTCCAAAAGTCCTAACATTGTGGTTGCCTGACTGGGATGAAACACGGTTTATACCATAATTACCTATTCTACTATATATGAAAAGCCTATGACATAAATTTTAGCGTTACACACCAACCGTGATGAACACACCAGCAATGGGATTTTTCAATAGTAAAGTTTTACACCTACAGTAGAACTACATCCCCGTTGACCTTTGGTGACGTCTACCTGAATTCAGACTTGCTTACATTCATCGCACGTCGCCTCGCGAAGAGTGAAATGGGACTGGCAATTATTTATTACGTTTTTAAATGTGTTTACCTCACAAGATGCCAAAAAATAACAAACATGCATTGTCTCATGTTAATAATATATGCGTAACTCGAAATAGTATGTTATTATGTTATTAAAAGTAAAAAGGCTCAGATTCTTTTTTTCATTTCGTTTCGGCGATAAAATTGACAGCGGAAGTACCGCCCACCGATGCTCGTGTAAACAAAAACAGATTCACTCGTATTTACGTATGGTGCTCAGTAAAATCGAGAAAAAATAATAGCGACTCTTAATAACCTGACGATCATGGTATAAATAAAATATACCCAAAGTAGCTTGGTGTACCAAATGTTCACCACTCGTGGTGAAGTGGTGTTAACCGCGCGCCGAAGGCTCGCGGTTAACACCACTTCACCACGAATGGTGAACATTTGGTACACCGAGCTACTATGGTTATATTCTATATTTCTATCTCTTGATCTGAGAATTTTTACGATACACTGTTGCAAAGATGCAACATGCCGTTATGAACTGGAGTGATGACGTTATTATCAGCCTAGTCGCTGCCATCCTTTTTTGTCAAATGTCCATCTATCTGGAGATAACTTTTGCTTCGATGGGGAAAGAGATCTTGCATTGCGATATTGAGTCTCACCTCTCCTCCATTACTGAGACTGGTTCCCACCACGGGTAAATATTCCTGCATTTCATCCTCTTGAATACTTTAGTCTCTTATTATACCATCCGTTATATCTAATATGTTCCTCATTTTTATTTCACTCTAATTTTAATTGTTTTTTCTTCCTTATACATAAACGACAAAAAAATTGTTGTCCTCCTTTTTCAGATGTGTTTTTTTTTTGCATTTGTTGATCATAAAACCTTCCCGTGATTCCTTTGTTGTCTAATGCTTTTGTCTCGTATGCGATGGGATCAGTGTAGAACCCTCGAACCAAGACGAAGATTTCTTCCGTCCATCTAGGTGTGTAACCTTTTTCGAAATATACTTTCCACTTGTAAATGCTCACTCGATTACCCACGGCAAATTTCGGTCGTTTTGTCGTCACCGTCGCCATCTTCAAGAGAGAGAGATTCGCTTTGACTTTATTTTCGTTTTGTGGATCGCTGACTTCTGCGGATGTCATATTGATGGGACTGTAATGCATGTTATTACAGTCGTTGACCAAATCGTCTAAAACGTTCAAGTATTTCTTAGTCGAGCTGTCCTTGAAATGTCTGTGCATTTTTCCTTCTTGGTTCTATTCTATCGTTCCATCATCTATCATCTTCTTCTCGTTTTTTTTTGTGGAATAGAAGTCGACGAGTTGACGGACGTAAATGTTGTAAAATTCTCGACCTTTCTCAACCCACAGTTTATCAGCTTTTTTGTCTCGCACATCGTTTCAAGTCTTCATATCAGGATGCTTTGCGTAACAGAGATCGTGATTGAAGGTAGCTCCATCCAGTTTGCTGATGGGTTTGCTCCACGATTTCGGAATCAGATCTTTATTCAATCTATTGTTCAATTTCGTACCGTGTCCCATAAATTGATGTCCTGGCAGATGTATTTTGAAGGGAAGATTATTGATGAGTCTGTTGACCGTTCTTCCACCTCTTTTGACGACTTAAGTTTTGATCAAACCACACACTTTACAAGTGCTGCAAAGCATCTGCGTATTACTTTTAGTTTGCACTTTTCACAAGTTATCAGTATCTGTAGATTTCTTACAATATAAGCAATACATTTTTTTGTTAATTTTATTTTTATGTTTATTTTTTTTTTTATTTTTATTTTTCTTATATTATATAATATCATTATTTTTGGTTTAAATCTGTCACTAATTCTGGATATTTATTTTTTCTCAAGAGTATATGAAAGTATTACCTGGCTTTTTCTCAATCGTTTTCTGTCAGATTATGTTTCATCTCCTCTTTAAAAACATGGCTAGACCTTATTCTTATACGTTCTTTTAACACGTCACATTTATCGTTTTTATCAAGAATGTACTGATACTTCCGATCGGAAATTCTTCCATCCTACAGAAAAGCCAATATCATGTCACATGGAACTGATTTTGCGTCAGCCAACACTTTGTTCTTTCTTCAACGATAATTTTATACTCACGAATTTTCTTACCATGCTCAAGAATCCTGTCGCGAGCACAACGCCCTCTATCACTAACATGACTGGAATGGTGGCCACGGTTGAAAATAGACCCATTCCATGAGAACCCACACCCATAGATGCGTTGATGAGATTCAGATCCAGTCTGTCAACCAATTTAGTCATTCTCACGTACTTCTTGTTGAGCGAAAGACGTCTATCTCTTTCTATCATCAAATAATGTTGAATTTTATTGACCTGATCAATGTGGAACGCTTTGCCTCTGTCTTCCAAAGGAGATGTCGCCGTTAGTACAGTCTGTAAGTAGGAATACAGATTATTTCTCGTTTCCATTTTTTTTTAATTTATATTTTTTCTTCTTTTTTCTTATTTAATATAAAAGAAGTAAAATATTCTGTCTAAGTTATTTCCCTTCTTTTTTTTCAAAACCAAAGTCTCATAATAACAAACTGAGAATGGACACGTTTCTAAAAGGCGAATCTGGACCAAATAACAGTCCTCGACCATTGCTCAGAACCCTTCCTCTCTTTAGATAGAGACCGTCACCCTGAGCGTGGAATGCGTCGGTACCTTTCGCGTGTTTTAGATACAATCCTTTACCATCGGTTTTGATTCAACACACATCTCATCTTCTCTTCAGAAACAATCCATTTCCCATTATATTCTATGCACCTGAACTGGCCAGTCACAACAGGGATCTTATACCCGAAGCCGGCAACATGGTTTTGGTGAGAATGGGTAATGCCTTGGTGGCCAATCCCACCAACAATCCAAAGAAACCACTTTTCATTTTCAAATTATATCTCAACTGTGCAGGACTCATTCTCACAGTCAATCCGTTTCGATTACGATGTTCTTTGGCTATTCTATCAATTTGCAAATTGTTCCACACATTGCTGAAATCTTGATGACTTAATTTCCAGGAAGTTGTTAATTTTTATTTAATTTCCTATTATGCAAAACAAAATATTATGGAATAAAATATTTTTGTTTGTTTTTTTTTTAATTTTTTTTTCTCTTTAATAAAATGTATATACACATAAACAATTTTTTTTTTTTTTTTTTAGTTTCTCTTATGTGAAATTGTATCGTTGCACATTCACAGCGAAGATCAAACACTTCCCCATCTTGATCTGTTAATTCAGTGGCGATACTGTACAAAATAGCGTTATCACAGGCAGATTAACTAGATTTTGTGGTGGCTCTACTATCTTGTTGTCTGGAGAGACGCCTGGAAAGAAAGAGTAGACCGTGGGCTGTGTGCCACCATTCATGTAAGTTCCAGGATCACGTCCACGTTCACCAAAATGATGTTGACGGAGAGAATATTCACCACATTTTCTGATGTTGCGTGTCCTTCGTAATGTTTTGATTGAATCCCAACAACTCTTCGAAAGTGTCGTCTCCCATAAAATCCACTCGAAGACCCTCTCTCATGTTCAGTGTCGTTTGCAGAGTGTTGACGTTGGTAGTTATGTTGCTGGCGATTCCATCGTAACCGTCGATTTTCATTCTTGTCTGGATGCGTTCGTTCAAATCGACTATGTCGTAACTGCCTTTAGGAATGCGAATCATAGACCGATTTGTTCCATTCCAATACCTTAACGTATTATTTTTCTCTGTGATGTTGGGAAACGCAAAATACGTCTCCACGAGTCTTGTCGTCGCTCACCATGATCGAAAAAGAATCCTGTGCAGTTGTATTATCGGTTGTTCTTTCCGTGTTCAAAGCTGTCCTTTCTAGTAATTGAGTTTCATATTCTCGCGACTTTTTTTTTAAATTTTAATAATTATTTTATTTTTATTTTTTTTTTTACTTCTTTTATCTAACCCTTTAACTAACATGAAAAGCAGACGACACTTGCCAAAAAAATTCTTGAATAACTAATTTTTTTCATTTTTTGTCTCAAAAACATAGGTTATGACTCCTCGTTGGAACGAGCTGGCGATTTTTGAGAATAGCGCTGGCCAGTTTTGGCGTTACGCTGGGTAAAGGGTTAATATATTTTTTTTCTTTTCATTATTAATTGCAATCATGTGGAATCTAAAATGCGTCAAATCCATGCCTATATTTTCCATGGCATTTGCTTTTAGTCAGATCGATGACTAAGAAATGATAAGGTCACTATCCCACACTGACTTACAAAATCTCTTGAATTCATTTTTGCTCGTCTCGTCTCCCACGTGATCGTAGTAGATGTGACCGAGGTTCTTGAGATCTTCACGAAACAGGCACAGAAAAAATCGTGTTTTCTCTTATGGTCTGTCTCGGCAATCTGAAATAATTTTGAGACATATAGAAACAACCCAAGTTTGCTGTGACGTCGTCGATTGTAGTAAAATTCTTATCGATTCTGTTTCTCTAACATCAGGTCATCAAAGATTATAAGAATCCTGTGCTCCGAATTCAAGTTGCGAGGATCGGGCACGTCATTCGTTTTTCGTAAAATTAACATTTCATGTTCGATATGTTATTATTTCCGAGTTCTCTCGACGTCTCTGGAAAGGTCGTTGCGAGCGATGCATCACATTTTTCAAACTCGTAAAAAAACTGTCATTTTCATCCCGGCTTCGAAAGTTTCCCGTATCTCCATTGTCGTCTCTTGAAAAAATGTGATGAATTTTCGGACTGGGCTGGAACCGGACGATCTCAAGATTTTCTAAGATTTTTATTTTCGCTCGATCTCCTAGATTCAACAGATCAAAAATCATTCGTTTTCATCTCGACTTCTAAAGTTTCCCGTATCTCCTGTAAAATGTGTCGAATTCTCGGACTTAGCTCGAACCTTACGATCCCGGGATTTTCGAAGATTTTTTATTTCGCTCGATCTCCGAGATTCTATCGACAAGATGGGACAGATCCTCGTAGTCTCTCTCTGTCCGCGATTTGATTTCCCATTCGATTTCTGCCTCGAAATTGTCGCATTTCCTCTCGTGATATACGAGCCTACTTAGTGAGTCTAAAGTGGGCTCGTATCGCACTGTGGCGACTACTCCAGGAAATAAGCTCGAAAATCGCGAGAAATTTCCTAAGAAATTTTTAAGTCCAAACCCAGTTGTGCTGCGGTCGAATGCCCAATTATAACCTAATTCTCTCGGTCGCAAACCATACAAAAATACAACCACTCTCTCGAGCCCATTACTAAATGCAAGCGATATCAACATTTATTATTTTAACGAATTTTTTTAAAGTTTTTCCAAAGGTGTCAACAAAACCATATCATGTGACCCCTCATTGAAACGAGCTCGACGAGCTCGTTTCAATGACGGATCACACGATATAGTTGTGTTGAAATTTTGTGAAAAATAATTGTTTTCCAGCGGCTAATTTGGAAAATTACGCAGTAGGATGCGGCTGATTCTGTAGGTGAAGGGTTAAGGCCTGGAACCTTACATAGTTGATCTCCGGTGTTTAGATTCACTTGTCTGGAATATTTCAGTTGGTCGGAAAAGTTAACCTACGTAAATCAATGGAAAAATTGTCACCTAATCGAGGCCTGATTTGGCCGAATTTTTATGGCATTGCCATTAGGAAGGAAGCCACAGTCGTAATATTATTATTATGTCCTGTAGCTCCACTAATTGTCTTAAAATCGTTACGGTGTCAATGTGAATTAAATACTTATTGACTGAAATATATAGAACTGGTGCATGAAAGAAAAGCTGTATATGTCTGTGACATCACTTTACATCAACGGTCGTCTGCACGCAAATTTCCACGAAAAGTGGGTACACAAATAGTCTCCGACAGCAGAAAATTCCAAAGAGAATTAGACTGGTGGTCTGAGAGCCTGCCACGGTACGTGAATTATTTTTTCTGCAATAAGGCCTTCCAACAATATCCAACATATTGACGCGTGTCAGAGTCATACCCAGGAACACCTATCAGCGGAAGTATCTCGCCAACAACCCGTTTTGAACATATTTTCAAGCGTGTTTGATTTTGCTGTTAGTCTCCATTTCGTTGGACGTGTCATCATAATATCGAATGACCATACAATAATGGCAAAACTTGTGTGATCAAAATGTTTTTTTTTTGCGTAGAATCAGTATTCTTCTGTGACTGTCTAACATTTGTACAGTATACAGTACGTGAATAATGGATTGTAAGTAAATCACCCGGAGAGTGGAGTTATCACCCAAAGTATCACTTTCAAATTCTGCACATGTGGACAAAAGACACAAGTAATGTTTCAGCCAATGGACCTCCGAGTATAACCCAGAGGTCCATTGGCTGGAACTTTGCTTGTGATTGTTATGCTTTGCAACAAATTTGCCATTATTGCTTGGGTGGAATCTCCACTCTGCCGGTGATTTGGTGATAATGCACTCTCCGCGTACTATATGGTTATTACAAGCTCCGGTATTAGACAGTTTTTCTGAAAGAAGTGTGCTGATTTCTGGTAAAGCAACAATTGGTCGGTGGTAAAGCAAAACTCGGTTGGCAAGAACAGACAGAAAAAGGACCATATTTTGTTATAAATTCCTGACATGTACGTTTTCCTTTGACATGCGATATACAACTCGGCGATACATAACGAATCGTTAATGACAGTCTCTTTGCGGAACAAGTCTAAAAGAATAGATGTGTTAATACCCCATTTGTCTGACAAGTGGCGTTATTGTTTACTTGTTGAAATCGTTACATGCGGCTGATATTCTCAGATGAGAGTGACTCACCATAGAGGAGAAAGATTCTGTATTTCAAACATTCATCGGTGTTATCGCTAAGAGTGAGGTTGAATGGAGGAAGCATGTATAGGATATTTTTTATGGAACACGGTAGGTGACAGGTTTCACTTTTATTTTATTTCGTTTTAACAAAATAATATTTAGAAATAACGAATTTAACGAAATAATATTTCGTTTTAACGAAATAAGTAACTGTAACGGCAAGCAGGGCCAGATTGCACCACCTCGCTACATTTCGATTGCAAATTCTGCTTACTTATTAGCTAAGAAACACGGTTACGCATTCTAGCAAAATATCAATTTGACTTATTAAAATTAATGACTTCACTTTATTGTGGAATAAATTTAGTGGTATTCACTTGAAGCATGCTCCAATCAATAACGTTACGACTTCTCCGTTTTTCGCGATATGTGTACTGCAAGGGTTGTTTTTTTTTTTTTGGTGTTCTTCCGTATATCTTAGCGAGGTTTATCGGTGCGGAAAGAAAATGAAGCGACGGAAAGTCCAAGGGTATCCTCCCCCTACATAGCTTCCCGCCCCTCCCCTCCTCCCTCTTAATAACCTTCTAATTGTAGGCCCGATACCGATAGACTAAAAATGGCCGACAAAAGTAGTAATGGAAAGCAGAGAACGACATTATAAGATGGATAGGCGTACAGACCATGGTGACTTAGCTATTTTTTGATTGCAAATGCTGTTTGTTTAGCTTAATAACAAAGTTACGTATGCCAACACAATATAAATTTTAGTCATGGAATTAATGACTTCACTTTATTGTGCAATAAATTAAATCATATTCCCTTGAAACACATCTCAAATCAATTGACGTTACAATCTTTCCAGTTTTCGCGATATGTGTATGGAAGAATAGCAACGGTGCCTCCTTTCTCGCGCGCTTCCATTATCGGCCCCGTTTTTAGATTTCCGGCAGGTCGTTTCTATAACTCTGTGACAATCATAGTCAAACGTCGGTGGTTTTTTTTTTACCAGAAGCATCTCGATGATGACTCGTGCGTTGTCAGGCGTGTGTAGTTAAAACTTGATTTGCCTGCATTCGAAAGTGTTGGCGACAGACAAACTGGTAGAAAGTAGTAGTTGCAGAGACACATATTTTGAAAGGAGCGTCAACATTTCTCGGTTGACTCAGGACGTAGTGTATTTATTTTCTGGAGTTTTAACGACACTTTCGACAGCCATGTTCACCTCTCGTCGGACAGGTTTACAGGTGGAGGAAGCCGGAGTACCTGAAGAGAGCCACCAAGCAACGGCGAACAACTGCCAGACCCCCCAACGTACTAACTCCACACGAGCAGGGTTAGCATTGGTTGAAGACAAGTGCGCCACCGACGTACATGGGCAATTGGGATGAAATGCCAGACACAACGAAGGACACAACGCAGTAACCCCCTGGAGGGGATCGAACACGCTAAAAACTAAAGTGTTAAAAACTACACTTGAAGTGCTGTATTTCACACTTACTAAGTGCTGAACTAGCACTTTGTTCAAGTGTAGATATCCCAGAACTTGACAGGTGTTACAATAATACCACTTGACAAGTGTAATGTCGCGACACTTAAAAGGAAACAACGCAGATGACGCGGATCAGGCTCGAACTCTCGAGCCTGATCTGCGTCATCTGCGTTGTATCCTTTTAATTATGTACCCACCAAGCGCAAATCAAATTATGGACGATTCTGGAAGAACCACCAATGCTAGACACATGGGAAGTGCCATCCATTCAAGTTTCAGATGTCTGACGATTGTAATGTCTAAGTGCTTAAAGCATTGCACTTTGAGTGTTAAAATCAAACCCTAAGAGTTAGAATGGGTTTATCACCTTGAAAGTGTCAGTTTTAACACTTTAGTTTTTAGTGTGAAACGTGGACCTTTCGGTTTAAAGTCCAAGCCGTTACCACTGAGCTATCGCGCTCCCACGTAGTGTATTACATATCATCGAATCAAAATACCTTCTAATCGTCGTGAAGTTGTGAATCTTTTCAATTTAGTGTTGAATCGAGTCCGCAGTATTGGTAGGCACGGCGGGGTTGGGAAGGTTTCGGACCCGGCTGGGGCTCTAAAACCAGTTTTATAGTGTACAGAAAATACACTTGGTGGGCTGCAATTGTACTCAGCTAAAACGAAATAATAATTTCATAAAAACCAAATAAATAAGTTAGTACATGGGGTGATGGAGGATGCAAACATGTCAGAAAATGCTATGTTCCGTCGATGTTTCCAATGAATAATTGTTCATTTCCATTACTTACCATCAGCCTCTGGGAAACTAGGCCTTTTAAACAAAAGTTTCGAATTTTTGTTCCACATTTTAAGGGGGAACGTCGTATTATCATAGTCGTACAGGCAATTTTTTTAAAGATTTTATTCCAGCATCATTGAGACACGTGGAACCTAGGTGGAAGACCGGGGGCTGGTGGCTTTCTACCGCAGACCCAAAGCCAGCCGTATTTAAAAAATCCAACATACAGGAGCAAGCGGACTTTTGTGTGCCAAAGGCATACCCGGAGTGTCCAACACATAGGTGGGGGAGTGTATGGTAAGGGGTGTCAACCTCCCGTTGGTGGGGATCGAGAGCCTCCCCAGAGAAATTGATTTAAATATGAGGCTCTGAGAACAATTCTACAGAGCCTCCGGATGCCTCAATTGGGACTTGTCAATCTGCTGATCTTAGTCAACAACTTTAACAATATAATGTTTGACATCTCAAAATCTGAATCTGTTTGCTTTCGATTCATACAAATTCAACAATTATTTTCCGACAGAAATGTTTAGCGTTGGCGGTTCGACCCCCCCCCCCCCCTCCTCCTCGCACCCCAAATAGTATGGGGGTATGCGCTCCCGGGAAATGTTTTAAAATAAACTGTTACGCCTGTGTATCCAAAGTCATTAGACGCGTTTTCACTCTAATTGGACTGCAGTCCAAACTAGAACCCAATGTCCGTAAAATAATTTTTAGCTTAACTTGACAAAGTCAAGATAAGCTATTGCCATCACGCGTGCAGAAGTCTGTTAGTCTGTGAGCCTGTTAGTCTGTGAGTCTGTTAGTCTGTGGGTCTGTTAGTCCGTGAGTCTGTTCACATTTTCCTTTAGCACAGGCTGCACCCCGTAGTTCTTCTTGTCCGATCGTCACGAAATTTCATATGCAGGTTTGAGGCCATGTCTAGATGAGAACGTCCCCTTTTAGTCGCGATCGGTCAACCGTAAAGGCTGCCAGAGCCTAAAACCCGAACACTTTTAACACAGTCTACAGGTCGGATTTATGAAGGGATTTCATAGTAACTTGGTAGAACGGCTCAGTATAATATCTAGAAAAGAACGCCCCTTTTGGTCATGATCTGTCAACCGTGACGGCTACCCAAGCCCGAGACCCCAAACCTGTTAGCACAGTCTACAGGTCGTATTTATGATGGGATTTCATTGTAACTTTTTTGGATGACTCCGTATAATCTCTAGATGAGGACGTCTCCTTTTAGTTGGGATGGGTGAACCGCGATGGCTTCACAGGCCCGAAGCCAAAAACCTTCAGCACAGTCTACAGACCATTACATACCCTATTTATGCAGGGATTTCATTGTAACTTGATAGGATAACTCGTTTTGGAATAATTTCACTGTAACTTGGTAACTTTGGTTGACATACATTAAAAGTGAGAGCCACTTTAACCCACCCCTCACTTGTTTAGTATAGTCTACACCTCAAATTATTTTTATTGAACACATAGCATACAGGGAACAGAAATTAAGAAATCGGTATCGGGCCTGTAATCAGAATGTTTTTAGGAGGGTAGGGACGACAAGCCATGTAGGGCGTGGCGGGGGGGGGGGGGGGGTCACTCATAGACATTCCGCCATTTCAGTTTTTTTTCTGACCGATAAACCACTCTATGATATAAGGAATAGCACGAACAAAAACACTGGGAATATTCCTTCATACACATAACGCTAAAAACAGAAAGATCATAACGTTAATTGATTGGTGAGTGTTTCAAATGTATACGACTAAATTTATTCAACAATAAAGTGAAGTCATTTATTTTAATGAGTAAAATTCATATTTTTCTAGAATACGTTACTGTATTACTAGCTAAGAATGCAGAATTTGCAATCAAAAAGTAGCGAGGCGGTGTAATCTGGCCCTGCTCACCGCTAAAGATACTTATTTCGTTAAAACGAAATAATTAATTCGTTAAAACGAAATAATTATTTCTTTAAAACGAAATATTATTTCGTTATTTCGAAATAACATTCCGTTAAAATGAAATAGTTATTTCGTTAAAACGAAATAATATTTCGTTATTTTGAAATAATATTTCGTTAAAACGAAATAAAATAAGAGTGAAACCTGTCACCTACCGGGCTCCATAATTGTTTCAAAGATTTCAATTCGCCATCAAGGCTGGGTTACAGTCGTATCTAAATTTAACCCTTTCAACTCTAGTGGTATCTGTTCAATTCCAGCAATTAGAAGAGTCCATATTCGTTATTTGGGGAAGACCAATCAATATAATCAGCCTCGAGGCTGCACGCTGAACACATTGATTAGTCTACCCCACACATTTACTGAACAGCCATCATATTTAATGACGTTATGACGTATCATGTTCCTGGCCAGAAAAAAAGGTCGCTCGGTTTCAAAGGGTTAACTTGTGATCGTGTGGAGGGGAGAGATTACATTGCAGCCTCAAGTTTCAATTACGTATTTTACCAAAACATTACTTCGTAAATTGGAAGTCACACAGAATAAGTTTCGTAACAACGTGAACATAAAAACAGGCTTGGATATTCGGGCTGAGCTGTATCTCTATATATATTCTTTCAAAGCACTCCTCTCACTTATGGTAACCAGAATTCGACACTTTTTCGAAAACGTCCGCCATTTGTTCGAGGGTAGAACGTAGAGCCAACAAATTACAACCAAGGAGACATTACCAAAAATTACAGAAAGCCTATTACCCGGTTACACTGCTTGGGCATGCATCTTTTAAAACGCGACAACTTCACTCGGAATATTTTATTGTTCCCTGTAACAACCAGTAGTGTACTAATCAACCAGTAGTGTGATATTAACCAGTAGTGTAATAATAATTAACCAGTAGTGTAATAATCAACCAGTAGTGTAATACAAATCAACCAGTAGTGTAATAACCAGAGGTGTAATAAACGTAACCAGTAGTGTTATAAACATCCATGAAAACCAACAATTTTTCAACAAAATTTGAAAACTTTCTGAGTCGCTCAAATCATAGTTTGGGTACATCTTATCGATTTTTAATCATTTTATCGTTTATTTAAAGGCGTTTTGCAGGTCAAACATCATTTCGTGGGTTCAATACGGCGTGGAAAGGTATTTTTAAGATTTTTATGTGATGTGCATATTTCTGGTGTTGAATGTCACTTTCTGCATTTGTGGCTTTATGTAAATTCAATCCACTGGTTGTGGTGCTCATCATATTCCTCGAGCATGGACATTCTACCATATTTTACAAAGATGAGGGGAGGGAGTACCTAAAATTTGCGGTCAGTTATTTTTTTTCCATCTTGAAGCAGGAGGTCGGGAAGAGAGTAGAGGGTATCTAAGGCGAGGTGAATAGGGTGGGTGCTTTGGAGGTCCACTGCCATTTTCGTCTGCCATGTCAAGTGATTGATCTCGATTACCAATAGTAGACAGCTATTTAGATCCTGTGATGATTTACATTTAATGTAAAAAGCTTGAACTCATTCAACATGTAGAAAATATTGTATCAGCAGAATTCCTTAATGGGTTAACACTACTCTTATAATACACTAGCGGGTGAATACCCGGCGTTGCTCGGTAGAAGATGGTTATATCAGATCGGTCGAGAAACGGAGGAATATATCAACGTCACCTGTTTGAAAGTATGGTCACACCGCACGGACACTCCGATAAAGTCAAAATGATCGATGGGTCAATATACCCGCACATATGAAATTTTAGCCCGATCGGCCCAGCCGTTTTCGAAATAAAAGTTCAAGGTCATCAATTTCAAGGTCAATGTCACCCCGCATGGGCACGGCACCCATCCCATGTTATTCGTAGGGACGAATTACCCCCGTGTACAAAATTTGAGATCGATCGGTCGAGAAATGGAGGAGTTCACCCGGAACAAAGATAGAGAGGTAGAGAGATAGATAGATACAGACATTCGCATTTATATATTAGACTAGCGGGTGAATACCCGGCGTTGAACGGGAGAAGATGATTATATCAATATACCCTTAGATATGATCAGCTCAGCCGTTTTCGAAATAGATGGTCAAGGTCAACAGTTTGAAGGTCAAGGTCACACCGCACGGACGCCCAGATAAAGTCAAAATGATCGATGGGTCAATAAATCCGCACATATGAAATTTTTGCCCGATCGGCCCAGCCGTTTTCGAAATAAAAGGTCAAGGTCACCAGTTTGAAGGCCAAGGTCACACCACACGGACACTCCGATAAAGGCAAAATGATTGATGGGTTAATAAATCCGCACATATGAAATTTTAGCCCGATCGGCCCAGACGTTTTCGAAATAAAAGGTCGAGGTCACCAGTTTGAAGGTCAAGGTCACGCTGCACGGGCACGGCATCCATGCCATGTTACTCGCAGGGACGAATTACCCCCGTGTACAAAATTTGAGATCGATCGGTCGAGAAACAGAGGCGTTCACCCGGAAGAAAGATAGAGAAATAGAAAGATACAGACATTCGCATTTATATATTAGACTAGCGGATGATTACTCGGCGTTGCACGGGAGAAGATGGTTATATCAATATACCCTCAGATATGATCGGCTCAGCCGTTTTCGAAATAGAAGGTCAAGGTCTCCAATTTCAAGGCCACCCCGCACGGGGACCCCGATAAAGTCAAAATGATCGATGGGTCAATATACCCGCACATATGAAATTTTAGCCCGATCGGCCTAGCCGTTTTCGAAATAAAATGTCAAGGTCACCAGTTTGAAGGCCAAGGTCACACCGCACGAACACTCCGATAAATTCAAAATGATCGATGGGTCAATATACCCACACATATTAAATTTTAGCCCATTCGGCCCAGCCGTTTTCGAAATAAAAGTTGAAGGTCATCAATTTCAAGGTCAAGGTCACTCAGAACGGACACGGCACCCGCCCCATGTTACTCGCAGGAACGAATTACCCCCCGTGTACAAAATTTGAGATCGATCGATCGGTCGAGAAACGGAGGAGTTCACCCGGAACAAAGATAGATAGAGAGAGAGAGAGAGAGAGAGAGACAGAGACAGAGACAGAGAGAGAGAGAGAGATAGATACAGACATTCGCATTTATATATTACATTAGTCGTAGAGAAGTGTATCGTGTTGATAAATGACCCTCATTTGGGGAGAGAATGGGGGAGGCGCAAGGGGCGTCATAGTCACGGGACCCAGGGAGGCCATGTTGTGCTGTCATGGTGCCCGCTTGAGCGGCCATGTTGTGACGTCATTCCCATGTGGATATATGGTGAAAGTGGGCGTGCGCAACGCGTGTAATTAGGTGATACGTGTTTTCGCAGTCTATTCTGTATACTGGAGGCCACCATCTTGGTTTTATGGTATCACGTGGTTGCAATATGGACCTAATGGCTTCAAACAGAACGAGGATATGTTTTGATTTCTTGTTACTCTTACTACTACTACTACTACTACTACTACATCTCTTGCTACTACTATGGCCACTACTACTTCTACTAATACTACTACTGCTATTACTACATCTCTTGCTACTACTGTTAATACTACTACTACTACTACTACTACTACTACTACTACTACTACTACTACTACTACTACTACATCTCTTGCTACTACTATTACCACTACTACTACTACTACTACTACTACTACTACTACTACTACTACTACTACTACTACTACTACTACTACATCTCTTGCTACTACTATTACCACTACTACTACTTCTACTACTACTATTACTACATCTCTTGCTACTACTACTACTATTACTACTACTACTACTATTACTACTACTACTACTACTACTACTACTACTACTACTACTACTACTACTCCTACTACTACTATCAATACTACATCCCTTGCTACTACTATTACTACTACTACTACTACTCCTACTACTACTATCAATACTACATCCCTTGCTACTACTATTACTACTACTACTACTACTACTACTACTACTACTACTAACTACTACTACTACTACTACATCTCTTGCTATTACTACTACTACTACTACTAATACTTACTACTACTACTACTACTACTTACTACTACTACTACTACTACTACTACTACTACTACTACTACTACTACATCTCTTGCTTCTACTACTACTACCACTACTACTACTACTACTAACCAGAAGTAGTAGTAGAAGTAGTAGTAGGAGTAGCGGTAGCAGTAGTAGTAGGTAGAAGTAGTAGTAGTAGTTGTAGTAGTAGTAGCAGATGGTGGTAGTAGTAGTAGTGGTAGGAGTTAGTAGTAGATAATAGTAGCAGGTAGTAGTCCCCGAAGACTGGTGTCCAATAGTTCCCAAAGACTTGTCTCCAGTGGTCCTTACCAGTCTCCGTAGACTCGCTCTGGTGACCTCCAAATGCCTATTTGAGGATTTTATGAAAGGCAGATTGTGCCTTAACTCTTTACCCAACATGAAAAGCAGACGACACTTGCAAACAAAATTTTTGAATAACTATTTTTTTTCATTTTTGTCTCAAAAACATAGGTTATGACCCCTCTTTGGAACGAGCTCGGTGAGCTCGTTCCAAAGAGGGGTCATAACCTATGTTTTTGAGACAAAAATGAAAAAAATAATGAAAATTAATTGGCGATTTTTTGTGAATAGCGCTGGCCTTTTTGGCCGTTACGTTGGGTAAAGGGTTAATAAGGAATTTCCTCGTGGTCCTCATGGCCTCTTCCGATGAAAAAGGGTGTCAAATGTCAGTCGGTAGAGTATCATACCTAGCTAGGACTAGAGCTAATGATAAGGACATAGCCATGTACCTAAATAGATTAAGAATGGGCAGTAGATGGTCTAAACAGTCAAAAAGGAGGTTACTGTACAGAATTCAAGCCACATAAAGACGAGGATTCTGAAATAATCCGTACCTAATAAAATCCTGTGACAGAGTGGAAACGAGGATTTGCCTGCAAGGCCACTCTTAGTTAAAATACTCTAGTAGAATCAAACACCGCGTTTTTAAGGTCATATAGCACTGCGTGGTACTCTGGGCAGGGGTCCATGTCCGTTAGAAACGAGGATTCTGGGAGAATCCGGGCCAGGGAAAGGTCAAAAACATAGAAAACGAGCTTTCTTCGCGAATCCGATCCAGATAAAAATAGTTGTCGGTCTCATTTAGGTATTCATTATACTCCCGTCCAATCACACTTACCCTCCAAACATATTCTCGTTCTATTAGAGGCCATTGGGCCCATATAGGAACCACGTGCTACCATAAAAACCAAGATGGCTGTCACCAGTAGACAGAATAGACGGTGGAAACACGTATCACCTAATTACACGCGCACTTGCATCACATATCCCCATGGGAATGACGTCACAACACGGCCGCTCACGTGGGCTACCATAGCGACACAACATGGTGTCCCTGGGTCCCGTGACTATGACGCCCCTTGCGCCCCCATCCTCTCCCCAAATGAGGGTCATTTATCCACATGACACACTTCTAATTTAGTATAAGAGTAGTGTTAAGCCATCAAGGAATTCTGCTGAAACAATATTTTCTACATGTTGAATGAGTTCAAGCTTTTTATATTAAATGTAAATCATCACAGGATCTAAATAGCTGTCTACCATTGGTAATCGAGAACAATCACTTGACATGGCAGACGGAAATGGCAGTGGACCTCCAAAGCACCCACCCTATTCACCTCGCCTTAGATGCCCTCTACTCTCTTATCGACCTCCCCTTTCAAAACAAAACTGACCGCAGATTTTAGGTAAACCACCCCCCCCCAGCCCCACCGCACCTTCGTAAAATATGGTAGAGAGTCTATGCTCAAGGAATATGATGAGCACCACTCCCGGAAGAAAAACGAATTTTAGAATTCAAAACGTTCAATTAGACGGAAAAGCCACGCATAATGATATAGCGACTGAAATGGGTAGATGTGAGAGAGACCTCCAAAGTTTGCCGGGGCCGTATTAAATACTATAATTGTAGATAACGCAGGAGATCACACAATTCTAGCCCTTGAATACCACACTTTATCACCCATAAGTTTTCTGGTTTGATAGAACCTGACAACTTATGTCTGGGGTAAACAGTGTCTCAAAACCACAGCCTTACTGCAAATAATTGGCCAACTTTGAATTTACATAAAGCCACAAACGCAGAAGGTGACATTAAACACCAGAAAACACGCACATCACATAAAAATCATAAAAATGCCTTTCCTCGCCGTTTTGAACCCACGAAATGATGTTTGACCTGCAAAACGCCTTTAAATGTACGATAAAAGGATTAAAAATCGATAAAATGTACCCAAACTATGATTTGAGCCACCTCAATTTTTTTTCAAATTTTGTTGAAAAATTGTTGGTTTTCATGGCTGTTTATTACACTACTGGTTAAGTTTATTACACTACTGGTTATTACACTACTGGTTGATTTTTATTACACTACTTGTTGCTTATTACACTACTGGTTAATTTTTATTACACTACTGGCTGATTATTACACTACTGGCTGTTACATTCCCCCCTCAAGACAGAAATCCCGACTGATATTTTACACAGGAATTAATAAGATTTTACCTTTGGACTGTGTCGTTCATCGTGGTGGATTTCAAGATCCCCATTAACGCCCTGTGTGTGTGGGAGTCGGGACGGTGAAGTAATTAATTTACCACAGCGTATTTCTTGAGCTGCTTTGAGGTGTTTTACAATATTCTGCCATATAACACACTGTCGGTGAGAACTAATAAGCCGCGAGACAAATGTGAAGGCTGGACATCAGCTTATATTGTTACTTGCAGGACAGGTAGAAACTTGAGGACTCAACAAGCAAATTTGTGGTTCTTGGACCACCGGGTAGTTTACCCGGTGGTCCTGGAGTCGCAAATTAGCTTATTAAATTCTCAAGTTTCTACCGGTCTGGGAGGGATAATTTTAACTTTGATCATTTTACAGCGCCTCTCCTTGACCTAATTGTACGGAGGTGCGGGATGACCTTCATAGCTATAACTTGTTGACAACGGTCTTCTCGAATACTACGAAGAGGTCTTTAGCAAGCATGGCGTGTGTCTCTCTCGCGTATGGGACAGCATTTTATGTCTCAAATAAAAGGATAGTGCGCTTTGACAGCTTCAACCCCAATACTGCTGTCAGAGAGTGTTCGGACACCCCGAGTACGTTCCCGATTGAGGGCTGATCTGTCCACCTTTGGCAAGAGAGACCACCACATTTAACCACCCGACAAAAAGCCCAGGAAGTTAATATATCGATTGGTGTTCCTTTGGTCAGGAGTTCAAGTACCAAATAAATCCGTCCGTAGTGTAACATCTTGCTCATTGGTTAATTAGAGCACCGGACTTTAAACCGACTCGCACCATCTGCGCTGTGTTCTTAGGCACGATACTTAATCACGATTGCCCACATGGGGGGGGGGGGGGGGGGGGGGCACGCTAGTACTGTGTACTAAGGTGTGCTGCACGTCGATAGTGCTCGTGCCTTTAGCTGATACTAAATCTGTTTGTACCGAGTTAGTACGTTGGGGAGTCTGCCATTTGCTCGCCGCTGCTCGATGGTTCTCGCCGAGTACTCCTGCTTCCTTAATGATCCTACAGGAACTCACTCATCTATTGAAAGTATTGTTCAACTCCAATAAACAAACCGACTTGAGAACATGTTCCCCCACTTTCCAATTTCACAAATCAAAAAATAACCTGAAATAGTTTATCCTTTGCGAGTTGCAAACGCCTTTACTCAAAACGAATATAATGGACGAGACTTGCAACTGAACATTTTAAACAACTAAACTCAAAAACATAGCTTTTGACCCCTCATTGGAACGAGATCGTTCCAATGAGGGGTCATAAGCTATGTTTAGAGGCGAAAAATAAAAATGTTTAGTTGTTTTACATAATAAAATTTGAATAGCTATTTTTGAGATTATTGCTGGCTTTCCCGAAAAAGATTAAGCACCCCCTTCGTGTCAGAACAGTAGCTGGGAAAATGAATCATTTGTATTTCTGCTTCACGGATACTCGTCTTTATGGCATATTAAAGTCATTATGTTGTTTCCACGATAGGAGTTCATAGTTTTTGAGAACCCTTCTCCAAACAAGATGACACGTAAGTAGTCAATGCATTTATTTATTTTTATTTAACAATATCTTGAACGTACCTTATATATAGTAATAAAACTGTCTAATGTTATAGACAGTAAGTCTAGAAATAGAAAGTTCAGGCCTTGCGAGTTAGCGGATCAAAATCATGTGGAAAATTCCTCGTTCCCCATAACGATGTAGCGACATGATGGAAGGGGTGTTTAACCACTACCCGTAATGCATTATTTGCCTTGGGCAAGGCACTTAACCCCGATTGCCTACATGGGGGCACGATGACGCTGTGTACAAAGACGTACTGCACGTCGATGGTGCGCATGTCTTCGTCCAATCTAACCCTGCCTCAGCCGCGGTGCAGAGTTCAGAGTTACGATGTTGGAGAGCTGACAGCTGCTCGGTGGTTTTCTCCGGGTACTCCGGCTTCCTCCACCCGTAAAACTGTCACCGACATGATATGACCCTGGCTGTTAATGTGTCGTTAAACCCTAATAAAAAAAAAAAATTACTTGCCTAAATCTTCAAAAGTTGAAAATTCAGTGGGCTCCAATTGTTTTCAATTCCAGTGTTTAAATTGGTAAAATTAGATAGAATGCTTGCTGTTTGGGCAAACGTTTTGCTATGGTATATAATTTTTAGACTGACCACCAAAAAATTGTCTTCAGTGGAGTTTGACATTAGGTCTACAAATGATCTTCGGTCGGACAATTTCCTACAGACGGGTGGGGTGGGGTGGCAATTGAAGATAACCGAAGCTTGAATTTCTAAACTAGCCAGCCAGAAAGTTTCCAACAGGAGAGGATGAGGTAAGTAAATTTCCCATTCCAAGTTGACTCACCTCACCTATTCAACACACTCTATTGTTACATCTCTGTTGTTACCAGGTTTTTGAGCGGTTTGTTTTACTGAAGAAGTTCTTAAAAATCTGTACAAATATTACATTAAATGAAAACCATAAAAGCAAATCTTTTAACAGTTTCTAATAAATAATTTGTCGTACCAGCTCTTTTCAATGTCGCTCCCACCTCAAGACAAAGGGTTTCGGCGGTTCGTGTATCAGTAATTTTCGGCGGTTCGTGTATCAGTAAAATGTGTATTTAATGGGAAATTGTATTTTAATTTCTCTAAATCTTATGACCTTTGACTTTTAAGGTAAGTTTATGAACTTGTCAGCAGCTTGAACTATCTCAGAAATAATTTTTTTTAAAATGACTATTCTACGCAATATTATTTCTAACAAGAACTGAACTTGAATAAAATTTGATCAGGCGCAGTAACTCTATAATCAAATTGTCACTTTGACACTCATTTCACCGAAGGATGCTCAAAGGAACTACCAAGAAAACTGTACGAAAAAACTGCATATACAAGCAGCCATGATTTATCAAGAAAATATCAGCTAAATACATAGGCATCTCGATACGTATGGGCATTCGGGTTTTTTTTTCAGTTAAGCCCAGTCATTGATGTCCAACTCGTAATAAGTAGAACATGGGTGTAGATACAACCCGGGTGTAGATATAACCCCCTACAAAAACAAAAATTGCCTGGACATTTTTACGTTTGTCAGCGGGGGGGGGGGGGGGGGGGGGGGGGGGGGCACTAAAAATTTGCAAGACGTGACGTCCTATTTTTTATTCGGCTCCTTTTTACACCCACCCACCCACTACGTGCAAATTTTCTACTACCGTTCTCAGAAACCCACCCCCACTCTCCCATTAAAATCCAAAATAAGCTTATAAACTTAGTAGGCACAGCTGTCTTTAGGCGGTTTTCAAAATGTTCTTAACCCTTTACCCAACGTAACGGCCAAAACCGGCCAGCGCTATTCTCACGAGCCCGTCGAGCTCGTTCCAATGAGGGGTCATAACCTATGTTTTTGAGACAAAAAATGAAAAAAAATTAGTTATTTAATCATTTTTTTGGTAAGTGTCGTCTGCTTTTCATGTTAGGTAAATGGTTTAACTGGTACCACCAGTTTAAACCTCTGTGGGCTGTTGTGGGCCCCAATCTACAAATGACAAGCTGTTCATTATCAGGCTTGGCCAAAGCAGGTGTACATATACGGGAACAAATTTTTATTTGAATTTTTCCCAAAATATTGTCTGCACATTTTCTACATTTCGAACAAGACACCCACCCCCTACTAACGTGTGACATTTTCCCAGTTTAAGCCCAATATTCTCACATATAAAGCCTCCTGATGTTGTATTTATGTTAAGAGTGTGATGTACAACATCATCTTTAAGGTTTGAAACACAAATGATGGTATATATTAGCTGATATATTGATATATTTTAAAAAAATTCAAAAAATTGCACAAGTTGGAGAATGCACATTTTTGGCGCACTCAAGAGACCCACCCACCCCCACGTCACGGCTTGCAAATTTTTGGTGGCCTCCCCCTGTTGTCAGGATGTTTTTTTGACTTGTGATTTTGGTAAATGTTCATAAAATTGAAACAATGAAGATAATTGCCAGCTGCCAGTTGGACAAAAGAAAATTTCGTTGTTGAGATATACATTTTTCTGAAAATGCCATGTAGGTGAAAATACACCTTCGCTTAATAAGGGGTCAAGGCCATGAAATTTCAGAAATAAGAAAGTAGTGCGTTGCCGTAGATCACACTTGTGGCACGTTGCGACCACATTGCAACGCTAATTTCTTTGGGAAATTTTGTGTTTTTACCCACCATTATAAAAGGATATGCAAATCACTGCAACGGGGGGCACGGTGGCGTTGTGTAGTAAGGAATACTGCACGTTGATGGTGCACTTGTCTTCAAACAATGTTAATCCTGCTTGCTCGCCGTTGCTCGGCGTTGCTCGGTCGCTCTCTCCGGGTACTCCGGCTTCCTCCACCCATAAAACTATCGCGGTCATGATTAGTCATTCTGCAGAAATATGTGACCTTAAACACCAATAAATACACAAATAAAAATTACTACAAAAACATATGTCGGAGAAACGTGTTTGAAATAAATTGTTAGAAAAATGAAGGGAAACAACAGTGGTGTAGATATATATAGTGGAAATACGGTAACCCGTCTCCCACAGAAGGTTTTAACCGTTTACCCAACGCAGACGATATCAAAATTTATTATTTTAAATATCATTTTTTCAAATTTTTCCAAACATTTCAACAAAACCATATCACGTGACCTCTCGTTGGAACGAGCTCGACGAGCTCGTTCCAACGAGGGGTCACATGATATGGTTTTGCTGAGATTTTTTTAAAAATAATATTTTTTTCAACTTCTGAATTTGCATATTACGCGGGCGGATGCTCCGATTCGTTGGGTAAAGGGTTAATGGAAGTTCTGAAATGTTGAGTTTTGTCGGATTTTAGTTTACCTTTTCACTGACTGACACATTTGTGCTCAAGATAGTTGCCAGGTGTCAGCTACAGCATAAAAAAATGAGCAAGTTAGGTATCCCCTGTTGGAGAAGTTTCCAACTGAAGATGGCATGATCCTCTCCTAGTATGGGGAGGGAGGCGAGACCATAAACATGTCGAAAGAATAATCGCATACTACAACATAACTGGGAAACGTTTCTTCTCTATTTCTGACGGAATACTAATTATATGCCACTAGTGAATAAAATACAGATCTATATTTACGTACCACTTCGGGCATGCTGAGGTTTTTTGCCCCGCGACGGAAGAAGAAATCAGTGTTCAAATTCAAGAAGAAATCCGAGGAACAGAAGATATCTTATTGGCTGTTCTGTGCGTTATGACCAGAAAATAAGAAGGTTATTTGACGATATCATTTGAGAAGACCTATGCAAAATGTGTGCAAATATACTTATCTATCGAAATTCTAGTGTCCTTGGAGATAAATAAACATGTTAACGAACTGTGTGTGATTGGTTGGCTTCTATGTCAATAGTCTTACTCTATTCCAATTGCACCTTTTATTTGTTTGATAAACATTTAATATTGCCTGTTGTTGGAATGAACTAACCAAACTTATTCTAGAGGTGATTTTTCGAAGAAAGATGGAAACCCTCATCGCAAACGTTTATGACAGTAAATAACAGAGATTGGAATTTTGAGTTCGGTATCGGTTTCGGTAATTTTAGGTGTGTGTGTGGGGGGGGGGGGGGGGGGGGTATATCGCGGTATTGGTTTGGCATTGGGGATCTGGCTTGACTGAAATTTGCTGAAAGTATCAAAGGAGGATTCACACCACAAAAATGCAGAAATAGTTGCTTCTCTATCATTCTGCCATAAGGCTATAAATGCCACTACCAGTGAGCTCTACGCTGGAATTCTTTTGCCAACACAAATCATATCAACACTAATTTTGCGACTTGTTCAAAACACACCTTAACCTTTAAAGGCCTATTTCATGTTTGTGCGATCACATGGCATGTGCCCTTAACATTACATCATACTTGTAGGGGGTCCTGCTGGCAGGAGAAAAATCACATGGGAAGTGATTTCTAGTCAAGTCTTGGCTGCCTTAACAGGCAGCCAAGACTTGGCTAGAAATCACTGCTAAGCAACTAGGCATGCACAGGTTGTAGTCTAGTGGGAATTCAGAACAACTGTCCGTGACCTTAGGTGTTAACAAAACTGAAAAGATAATCGGTCACTTCTTTAATAAAATTAACACTTCATCTGCTAGCTACCATCAACAAGGCCTTATAAATAGGAGATGTAGGAAGATTTGAAAATACAGATGTTCGGTATATTCATTATTTATTTATTTATTTATTTATTTATTTATTTATTTATTGATGTTTAAGGTCACATATTTATGCACAATGGCTGATCATGACCGTGACAGTTTTACGGGTGGAGGAAGCCGGAGTACCCGGAGAGAACCACCGAGCAACGGCGAGCAGCTGCCAGCTCCCCAACGTCGTAACTCAGCACTGCAGTACAGGCAGGGTTAGATTGGTTGAAGACATGCGTACCATCGACGTGCAGTACGCCTTAGTACACGGCGTCATCGTGCCCCCACGCGGGCAATGGAGATGAAGTGTCTTGCCCAAGGACACAACGCGGTTGCCGCAGGTGGGATTCGAACCGAGGACAGATGTTCTGTATACAATGTCTGGTTCGGTGCGGTTTTCAGTATTCATGTGATATCGGTATCGGTATATTGCCCATATCTAGTAAATAATTGGAGTCGGCGTGAAGAATGTCGGAAAAAAAAATAAAAAAGACTTGCAAGTGAGAAACATTGATGTAACTCGGGGGGAAAAAAACTAAAAAGTCTGAAACATATGCGAAAAAGACATGTTCTCATTGAAACAGCATGCGAGGGTGCCCACATAGCTGTTATAAAACTCGTAAAAGTCAGATAACTGTGGCACCTAAGCGTATTTACTCTGTGCTCCTATATGGACCCTTTGCGATACATGTATCTAAATGGTTGACTTTAGATGTTCAAGACTCAGACGAAACAGAGTAGTGAAAAATCCACCAATGTGGATGTACAAGTCGACTGGTATAAGTAGCGTTGAGTAGCTCATACTAGAAAAGCCGCACCCATCAGCCTCACATTCACAATGTTGTGACAACTTTTTCATAGAAATGTGTCCTCCAAATGTGTCGATTTAACTTAGAGCGTCCTTAGAAATATTATAAACACCCTCAAACATTAACCACATGAGTGGCGGGCTGGCTGATCGTGATATTTCCCGATAGATCAGTTCCCCATCCCAAACGTATCTTTGGATCGCTTCCGAGCCGAGTTTGTAAATGTGATCAGTTTGTTGCTATGGACAACACGACAGAATTATCGGCCACTACTTGGTCACTGGGTGAACTGTCGATCTGACTATTTGGTTGATGAGAACACAGTTCCATTTTGGGCCGGTGAATTATGAAATGGGTGGGATGACCCAAGATTGAGGGTGAGCCGGGTCACTTTGGAGGGAGGCCGACTCAAGTTGAGAGTGTGCCAGCGGTTGGAGGTGGGTCTGTCAATCAGAAAGTTTTCCCGGGCTGCCGTGATGGGGAATATAAACCATGAACCTCCGTTTATAATTACGATGACCTTACGTAATGTAATTTGGGGGATCCTGTTACAACCAGTAGTGTATAAATTTACCAGTAATGTCGAAATCGACCAGTAATGTCGAAAAAATTAACCAGTAAGGTCGAAATCAACCAGTAATGTCGAAAAAATCGACCAGTAATGTAAAAGTCCGTAATGTCGAAAAATTAACCAGTAGTGTCAAAAAGTGACGACCACAATGACGATTTTTCGCAAAAATTTCAATATTTTTTTGGGTTGCTCAAATTGTACTTTTGCCTATATTTATCGACTTTTAACCATTTTCGCGCAAGATTAAACACATTTACCCTAGTAAATATGGAATGTTATGTTTAACAATTATTTCCCTCTTTCATATGCACAACATATCCCATCCTATTTGTTCTCTCTCTCTCTCTCTCTCTCTCTCTGCCTTTACCCTCTCCCTCTCTCCGTCTGCCGTTGCCCCTCTCCCCCTCCCTCTCTTTCTCTCTCTCCTCTTTATCTCTATCTGTCTCCCCTCTCTTTCTATCCCATGTCCCTCTGTCTTTGCCCAACTCTCTTTCCCACCACCCCCTTCTCTCTCTCTCTCTCTCTCTCTCTCTCTCTCACTCTCTCTCTCCCTCTCTCTCCCTCATTCTCTCTCTATCCCCCTGTCCCTCTGCCTTTGCCCAACTCTCTTCCCCCACCCACCCACCCCTCTCTCTCTATTT